>JAPYZJ010009679.1:0-10532 GCA_030522765.1 Ophioninae sp. B BG-2022a
AATAAATACCAAAGTGATTTTTTTCGTGAGTCGAGTTTGTTTGGGTTTGGGTTTACCCTGTATATGAGTTTCAGTAAAATCGAACGCGAATACCAAAGTCATGTACCTTAAGAGTCGAGTTTTGTACATCGGCGTCTCGACGCGGTTACCACATCGTCAGGAAGGAGAAAAGTGCGCGAGTGTGCGTTCTTAAATACAGGAAGAGAACACTTTCACTGCCAAAGAGCGAGCGTACGACGTTCGAGGTTCGCGAACGCCCGGAGAGTCAACACACAACATTCGATTGTCGGTCGCCGAATGAGGAAATCTTTTCGTCGCAATGAGAACGCTCGGACTAGAGGTCGCGTTCCGCGCTGGCTCTCGTCCTTATCCTACCATCGCTCGACAACATTTGACGGAACTTTATTCGCCCGGATGAACACCTATTTATTATAAAGGAAATTTATTTTTTCTCTTGTTTCACGAAAGGTGGAATTTCGTTGCGCAATATGCTATGCAAACTCGTTGACTTTCTATATTTTATTTTTGGCTCCTCCCACGAAACGCTCGAACGCAATGAAAAATCGCAGACGCCCAAATTTTTGGACGAAAAAAAATCGCAAAAAACTTGGTCGAATTTAACGTCCTTATTTAAATAAAAACGTTGAAATTTTCATCGATAAATAAATATATTTATATTATATATATATAAATATGTATTATAAATAAATAAATAAATAAATTTTAATATATAAATATATATAAATAAATTTTCATCGAATAAATTCTCTTTAAACAATCTTTTTTTTTGTCCCTTTAAACTAGTAAAATTACACAAATTTAGCAGATTTTTCTTCGAAATATTTTATCTAACTAATATGAATTTTAATAAAAATATAATATTTCAAAAATCCAATTGTGTAATTTTCCTCGTTTTGATATTTTCATTGAAACATCTTCGTTCCGAACAACGACAGCATTTGATAAGACAAATCGTCGAAAAATCCTATTGTTTCATTCACTCTAAAAAAATGAAAAAAAAAATGAAAAGATGTTTCCTCGCAGTGAAAAAACAGTGAAAAAAATTGCACGCTTAAAAAGAATAAATTTTCCTAGCTGTACAACGTTACCAGTTTCAACGTTATAAAATTCACGGATATACCGATCCCCAACACTTTGCAGGTATATAAATTGATAAATATTCTTTACTCACGATTTACAAATAATTTACAAAAAAAAATTGTAACAAAAGAATATATAGTTGAACTTATATACCTGCGAAGTATTGGGTATCGTTACATTTATTTACCAATATTCATTGATTATAAATAAATAAATCAATAAACAAATAAATAAATAATAAATAAATAATAATTAAATAAATGAATAAAAACATAAATCAATAAACAAATATTTCTGCCATTAATTACTTATATTTGTAATATTTATTATGAAAATAATATTACATAATATATTTTATATATTTCGTAATATATTTCAATAATATATTATTATTAATAATAATAATAATTATTATTATTATATGTAAATACAGATGTATACGTAAATGTATAATAAATATACACAATAAAATGGCTTGTGAATATATATATATCTATATATATATACTCGTATACGTAACCTCGGAAACGATCATGAAGCCAAGAAACCCAACGAGGGGGGTAAGAACATAGTAGACCGAAACAAGAACCTCGACAGCGTCACAACTCTCGAGTGAAGCAACGCGTCGAGACTACGACGACGACGACGACGACGACGAAGACGCCGTCGACAACGACGCCGCCGACGAGTGTGCAGGCAAGCAAACCAAAAAAAAAAACAATCGTAAACACGATCTTCGGAAAATCGACACTCCGATCAGTACGAATCGTTTTCTACCGATTTTACGAATTTTTCGATCACCCGAACTCTTTGCACTTTTTTTAAATCTCTTTTTGCCGATTTATTTATTTATTTCGAAAAATCAATTATTTCACTATGATTTTTTTTTCTCGGCCACGTGCGCGCGGATAATTCCCCGTAATTCGTGAATGTGCGATCGTGAACTCCAGCGCTAATACGCGCGTGCGAAAGGAAAAGTGAATGCACTTGCGACTCGATCGATCGCTCGAATTTTTTACCGATCTCGATACCGATTTTTGTGCCGGCCGGAGTTCTCCACACGATCTCCACCTACAGTGAAGTTTACATTCGTTTTAACCGGAAAATCTGATTGTTTTTTTTTTCACAAAGTTTTTTTATTTTTCACAAATTTTTTTTTTCTTTGAAGGATCGTTGATGTGTTTAAAAAAAATTTTTTTTTTTTTACGGATCGTTGACGTTTCGTTATTATTATTATTTTTTTTAATCATTTGTGGGAAAAAAGTGAGTTTCCAGTGACGTGATCGTGCGCCGTGAAAAAGCGTTGAACTTTCCGTCGTATCGAGTTTTTTGTGACTAAAAGGATGTGCCATCGATCAATCGCTTTTTCGTGGTGACGCACGAGAAGAGCTAACGACCACGCGTGCTTTTCTGCATCCTGTGACGTTTTCTTTTTCTTTTTTTTTCAAAAACGGCCTAAAAGTTTTTTTGAATTTTTTTTGTCTATGAAACGTCGATTCGTCCGTTTCTACGACAGTGAGTTGAAACGATATCGTTCGTTCGTTGATAATCGTGCACAGTTTTTTTTTTAGTCAACTCAAAATTTGTTTTTGTAATAGTTTGTAGTATTTCTATTTTTTTTTTATATTATATGAAGTAGCGGGGTAATTTCCGAAGATCAATTTGATTAATATTACAAATAATGTGCGATATTGTTGTAATTGTTAAGTAATAATTATGATATCGGCAAATTATTATTCAATTTAATTCTAGGATTTACATTTAATTGGCAAACTGAAAATTACAATCGACACACTTTCCAACCACTTAAGGGATGATTTTTTCAAACCTGTCAAATACGTCATTCCGAATTTATTACCAATTATTTAATTAAATATAATCGATTAAATCGATTATATTTAATTTAAATCGATCAAATATTATTAACCTAAATATTATTGAAAAATATTAAATATTACTGACCTAAATATGATTGAAAAATATTAAATATTAAATATCTAAATCTATCTAAATAAAATTGAGAAATATAAAATATTATTTAAAAAATATGAAACGTTATTAAACCTTATGGATCGAAACGACATCACGAGCATAAATTCGCACTACCGGTTCCGTATTTTTTTTTTTTTTTTTTTCATTTGACCTAAATCGATATCTTATATAATTGAAAAGAAATTCCGGGTAGGTCTTCGAGAGAAGCCCTCACGAGTGCCTCGAGCAAGAGGAGCCAACGACTTTCGTTTTTCTTGTCGCAAGGCCGTTCCGCAACAAACTCGACGGATCTATCAATAATTATAACTGTATATAAACGTAGTTGGTTTCTTGACATAAGACTGGTTAGCTCTACACGCGTGCTCTACCTGTCAAAAAATCGCCACTCGTTTTTATCAATTCATAAAAAAAAATCGTAAAAAAATCTCATAAAAATTTTTCAATTAAAAAAATCTGCTCAACAACAAATCCAGCTCAATTAACAATTATCTTTTTTTTTCTGTTCGCATTTCAGAAAGAAAAAAAAACGCTAAGTACCCGGACAACAACGGCCTAAATATATAACCGTAATTCATTTTCGCACGACTCGCTGTAAACGACGACTAAGAAAGTACCGGACGTCCGGAAATTTCGCACGAATCGTAAAAGGTAATGAGAATTCGTTTGTTTAAAATGGGCGCCAGATAAAGCTCGTTGAAAACCCCTCAGCATAGTTCGCGTACTCACCGAGTCGCTCGTTTCCCTTTCGATATACGTTAATGAGACGATAATTAACAATACGTAAATAAATTAAACCCACGAGAGAAAAAAGTTACCCGATGTTCCTGCGAACTTGACTTTCCTCGTTTTCACGTTGCATCTTTACCGAGACGATCTTTACGACAAATAGCAAAATTATTTTATACTTTTTTTATTTAAAATTATAACATTAATATTGTATTGATTTAATTATAAATAATATGTTTCAATATAATGTAATATTAATATAATTATATTAATACAAATACTATTGACTATTATTGGCTATTGACTATTACTGACTATTGACTATTATTGACTATTGACTATTATTGACTATTGACTATTGACTATTGACTATTGACTATTGACTATTGACTATTGACTATTGACTATTGACTATTGACTATTGACTATTGACTATTGACTCTATTATTTTTATATTAATATAATTATATTAATACAAATATAATTAATTGATTATTTTATAGTAGACATGCTCATTATCATCATCGTTATAATTGTTACTGTTATTTATTACTGATATTGTAATTATTATTAACCATTACAATCCTCACAATTATTAAGGTTTTAGCTTCGATTGTTTTTTGCAATATTATTATTATTATTATTATTATTTTTATTATTACTTTATGTAGAGTAATACGAAAAATAATAACAATAATGATAGGTGGTAGACATAATAATACACGAGCAATAATATTCATACCATTAACATGAGATTAACTTTTATATTCCGTTCTGATTTACTATGTTTGTTGTTATTATAATTAAAACGGAGATTGCGGAGGAAGATTAGTGTTTATTCTCGTATAATGGGATATTCGCGCGTGCCTCCGTCAGGAACTGAAAACACACACATGCCTAGTGAATAATGTAATTCAGCCGGAAATAACACTTTCCGTCTCTGATCTAATGAGCTAACGGGAGAATCGAGGAGACTCGCGGGAGGAGAGACTCGGACGCCCAAGAAGAAGAGATTGTTGCTCTTCCGCATTACTAACTCGAGCTTACCGTGAAACACGTAGGCACCTTCGCTCTCGGCTTATGTACCTAACGTTGCATTCAGCGTACGTGCGGAAATGTTCCTATTTTTTTTTTCTTTCTTTCTTTTTTCTTCCTATTTGTTCACCGAAGAAGGCAATTTTTTTCCCCCTTAATTCGAAAGTTATGAGGACGTTGGCCACCGGGACGTTGGAAAATTGGATGATAGATCGAATGTTTGCATGCACGATCCAGAATTACCGACAACTTAATGGGGAAAATTAGGTGAAATGCAATTTTGCAAATCTTTCTACTCGTAAAATAAAAAATGAAATTATTCAAGCGTCGTCGCATGAATAATACATTGTATTCTTTCCTTTTTCATTTGTCAGTTTTGTTATTATTATTATTTTTGTTTGAAACAATTATTATTATTATTATTATTATTATTAACTTGACATTTCATATTTAATATTAAATACTTAATTCTAATAGTAAATAACATACAATATTATTATTATTAACTATATTATTACTATCGAATATTTTTTTGAATTAATTTCGAAAAATGAACATATTTAATATCGTAATAATTTTTGTGAATTTTCAATTTCAATTTCTCCACCGCAAAAATATAGGAAAAATACGACATTTTCGTATATTTTTGACCTTGATCTTTTTTTATATTGATATTGACGCTTTTTGATATTGATATTGACCTTTTTTGATATTGATGTTGACCTTGATATTTTTTCGCAAAGTCACGTATCGTTATATATTATTATTAAGTATCATTACAATACAAGAGAATACAACAGTAATATCAATTGATAACGATTAGCTGATCAAACAAAACGTTGCAATTAGCGTTTTTCTTCGCTTTTTTTCGAGGGCAGGTATAAAGAATAAAACGAGAATGAGGAGTACTCAAGTCGGTGAGAACACGAGCAAATGATGCGTTATAATATTAATAGCGCAAACGATTGAGAAATCCTAACGTAACCGTGACTTTCATGCGCATGAAGGATGAAAAAAAAAAAATACCGATATAAAGATAAACTGAACAGGGTAAGAGCTCAGAGGGAGTGGTGGTTTTACGACGATGAAATACTTTCACCTTTCCCCAGTTATGAGATCACCATCTCCTTTTTCTGCTCGTGGGACCGGTCCCCACCTTCCGTCAACGTCGAGGATCCGGCATATCGCGAGAATATCTAACAGCCTTGCTAGATTACTCGTTTTTTTTTTTCGCCTATACGGACGTTGAATCAAATTTGGTAACTACGAATTGGTGCAGATCAAAACGAGCGCGTAAGGTGTAACGTTAATTAAGAGGGCAGCCGTTGAGTCACCGCGTTTACTTTCTTGACCACGTGAATTCGCGATCTTATCAACGTATCTATTTCTGGATTAATAAGCTGACCCAGAATTTGATTGGAAACTGTTGATAGCGTTTATACTGATCGATATCGTTACTTCCTATTTTTGTTTTCGATTCAAATTTTTGTCGAATTTTGGTTCGAATATTTGTGTTGAAATTTTGGTTTAAATATTTGTGTTTAAATTTTGGTTCAAATATTTGGGTTCAAATTTTGTTTCAAATATTTGTGTTCAAATTTTGGTTCAATTATTTGTGTTGAAATTTTGGTTCAAATATTTGTGTTCAAATTTAAACTTCTTTCTCGAAGTCAACTTCAAAAAGTTTTCTTCAGGAAGTTAACTTCAAGAAATTTTCTTCGAGAATAAAAGCCTCAGAATGAAACTCTCACGACCGTTTATCATTTCAGATACCATGGAGATAATCCGAGTGATCCAGTTGGATCATTGACGAAAGTTGAACGATGTATAATCGGGAGATTGTACGAGGTCTTGAAAAAATACGCGTGCGGCCACCGGACAACTCCTGACGCGTTATCAATTTCTGCTGAAGGATTTCCTAGTCTAAGGCTCGTTGTCCAACCCAAGAGTGGAAATAGACGCGCGGGTAGATCGAGAAGCTAATCAGAAATGGTGCTGAGCGCGATAGTGGTGACATCAGCATTGAAAGGAGCGCTAGGATTGGTTGGAACGGGTCTGTGGTTGGTTCCTCTGTTGATAGCAGGTCTATCCTACTTTCGTTACGACCAATTGGACCCTGAGAGTCGTCCAATAGACAGGTATCCACTGGAAGCTGAATACGACTTCGTGGTGATCGGTGGTGGTTCAGCAGGTGCCGTAGTAGCCAGCAGACTTTCAGAAATTCCAAGCTGGCGAGTTCTTTTGCTGGAGGCAGGTCCAGACGAAAACGAGATAACGGACGTGCCATCGCTAGCGGCTTATTTGCAACTGACCAAGTTGGATTGGAAATACAAGACCGAGCCAACCGGAAAGGCATGTTTGGGAATGAAGGGGTCTAGATGCAACTGGCCAAGAGGAAAAGTCCTTGGTGGCTCCAGTGTTCTAAACTACATGCTGTACGTCCGTGGTAACCGTCGAGACTACGATCATTGGGAACACTTGGGTAATCCAGGCTGGAATTATCAGGAAGCTCTGTACTATTTCAAAAAATCCGAAGACAACAGAAATCCATATCTACGCGATAGTCCTTATCACAATACCGGAGGTTTCTTAACGGTTCAAGAGTCACCCTGGAAAACACCGCTAGTAGTAGCTTTCGTAGAAGCTGGTATGGAATTAGGCTATGAGAATCGTGACATCAATGGTCAACAGCAAACGGGTTTTATGATAGCTCAAGGTACTATAAGAAGAGGTAGCAGATGCTCAACCGCCAAAGCGTTTCTGAGACCCGTCAGACTGCGTAGAAACATTCACACAGCCATGAACAGTCACGTTACGAAGATCGTTATCGATCCTTTTACTATGAGGGCGAAAGGGGTCGAGTTTTTCCGGGACGGCAAAAAGCAAACGGTTTGGGCGAAAAAAGAGATTGTTTTGTCTGCTGGATCGATAAACAGTGCGCAATTGTTGATGCTATCCGGAATAGGACCCAAAGATCATCTTCGTCACGTAGGAGTACCTGTCCTTAAAGATCTCCCGGTTGGTAATAATCTTCAAGATCACGTTGGTATCGCTGGCCTGACTTTTCTTATCGACAAACCAGTCGCCATCGTTCAGGATCGTCTACAAGCAGCACCCGTCACCATGCATTACGTTGCTAACGGCAGAGGACCAATGACGACCCTCGGTGGCGTTGAAGGTTACGCTTTTGTTAACACCAAATACGCGAACGTTTCCGATGATTATCCGGATGTCCAGTTTCACGTTGCACCTGCTTCTATAAGCTCGGATGGTGGAGCACAAGTTCGTAAAGTTTTGGGTATTACTGATGAGCTCTACGACACCGTATTCAAACCCATTGTCAACAAGGATGCCTGGACGATAATACCGTTACTTCTGAGACCAAAGTCTCGTGGCAGTGTAAAACTCGCTAGTTCTAATCCATTCAGAAATCCGGTCATCAATGCAAACTACTTCGCAGAACCTCGGGATATCGCCACCCTCGTTGAAGGTGCCAAAATAGCTGTCAGAATCAGCCAAGCTAAAGTATTCGAACAATTCGGTTCGAGACTTCACAGAACCAAATTGCCTGGATGCAAACATCTCAAGTTTGCATCAGACGCTTATTGGGAGTGTCACATCAGACACATGTCTATGACCATTTATCATCCGGTTGGCACCGCCAAAATGGGACCTCCTAATGACCCAGAAGCCGTTGTTGATCCTAGATTAAGGGTTTATGGAATTCAAGGTCTTCGGGTTATCGATGGATCGATCATGCCGACGATTAGTAGCGGCAACACGAACGCTCCGATCATTATGATCGCTGAAAAAGGCGCCGATCTCATCAAGAACGATTGGCTTGGAAGATAGCCCTAAACGTCTTCCTGTGTCTTATCTTCGTCATTTTCAAGCGTTCGTTCTTTAGACCCGATGTTTTTTACGCCTATGAAAATAGTCTAAATCGAAGCGTCCTCAGAACGTATCAGTGAGAATGACCCGATAACGTACAAATCAAAAGACTGCTAACCGATTCGAATTATTTATTTTTATAAGTCCGATCGCCAATCGAGTCCTCCAATATGGAAGACTTTTTGGTATCTTTGGTGACGCGTAACAACAGTTAGGTTTCGTTATTAATAAAAGCGAAAAAAAAAACGAAAATACCTCAAATGATATTTAGCGAAAGTTGTATTCCATTATACAGCAGCGTCTATCCTGACCACATCCTTATAGACCTTGGTTCTAATGGGCTCGAAGTTTACTTCGTTGCAACGAAATATATTTTTTTGCATTTTTGTTTCCTCATTTACATTATATTACGAAATATATCTTCTATATGAGGTTAAAGTTCTCAAAGTTGCGACGCAACGTAAATCATTATTTTTTAAATTTTCTATTCTTTTTTTTTCAACTGTTATCGTAATTGAAATACTTCAATAATTATATAAATCTTTATTGTGATAACTTAGAATTCAAATTTTTTGAAAATATTTCTCAAAATGATAAATCTAAGGAAATAAAAAAATTAGAAAAGTAAATTAATTTCAACGTTGCGAACTTTCAGGTCCATTCTTCTAGCATATTCGAATAGTAGATTTCGAAACGAGACGCAAATAACTGTAGCGGTCTTTTCGTAAAGATTTTTATAAAAAAAAAAAAGAAATGGAAAACATGTTTCGTTGAATTCCAACGTTGCTAACTTCAATCCCAATCGGTTTTTAAACACATCCCTTGATAAAAGTAACGCGTGGTTTTTTTTTCGAGTGCCATAATCGGTGACCTTATTCCGGTCTTTCTTTGCTCATCCTTAATCGATTACCGGATGTTGGATGATTCGAGAGATAGGGACGATAGTGCGAAAAACGTGCTTCGTCAAAGTCGATTGGCCGATTTCGATATTCTGGTTGTAAATTAGTGTACACGGTGCGTACGACAGAATGAGTAAGTGGTCGGAACGGAAGGGGATGAAACTGTAATTGAAACCAAAAGTGTCCTTGTCCTCAAGTGCGAACCGCGAAGAGTGAAAGCTTTCAGAATTCTTTAACCTTGATCCACATATTGCACGACGATGTATAGCAATAATGCAAATTAGTTAACATTCCTCAAGACTTTTAATCGATAAAGAACCAATTATGAGCAGATGACCCCTTAATTATGTCGCAATTAGCTTTATTAAATACAATTACTTTTATTAAGGAATCGTACGTCAATACTGTTGTACTTGTTAATATTGTTTTAAGCGAGCAATAATAATAAAAAAATGCCAATATTTTTACAGTGAAATGTATTTATGTTCAATGACCTGCCATTTTGCCAGTAGTTATTAAATACTGATGATGGATGAATATCTCGAAGGAATTGTCAATGCTTCACTGATTCATCGTAACGACTCTACGAATTATATAACCAGATACGTTTGGAAAAACCACGAGTCATATCGAAGCGCGGAGCTAAGTTTGGGTTTACCCTCAACGAGATTTTTCGACATTTTTTTTCACGAAAAAATCACAATTTCGTATAGGGTAAAACCGGGATAGTTGCCCCACTTTTTGAAAAGGCTTTCCAATCTTCAAACTGTACGTTTTTCATGAAGAATTTCCATGAATGTTAAAAGTTTGATCTTTGTACTAGCAATACGACTCGTTTTTGTTGATTTAACAATAACATATTCTGCATAAATTGAGTTTTTGCAAACC
>JAPYZJ010009701.1:0-11586 GCA_030522765.1 Ophioninae sp. B BG-2022a
TTTTTTTTTTTTTTTTTTTTTTTTTTTTTTTTTTTTGGGAGTGTCAGCGTGAACGTGTGTATACGCGAATATGCAGATTGAAAAATCGCACAATGCTGATCCGGAGAGGTCAATTCTTTCCTGCATATCGATTATTTTCCTCCTTTTCGAAGCCCGCGTACAATAAAAAAAAAAAAAAAAGTGCATCCAGACTACATCCTTTTAAGCGACAAATCCACTGAACGTTTCGGACTCTGAGCGAGTTCATCGAATCGCTTGAACAGATCGATGAAACTGGTCCACCCTGGATATCGCAGCATTCCCTTTATCATCGGGGCATCATTTTTCATTGGGCCTTTTTTTCTTCAGCTGAAATAATCGCCGGAAAATATTGTGGATTTTATTTGCATTTTTAATTCGTCGAATACTATCGACGATCAAAAATAGACGCGTTTAGTTTAACAATAATTTTGAAATTAAGTGCTTGAAGTTTGAATCAATAGTAGGGAAGAAAATAATTTTGTTTCAGTGGGAATTTGAATTAGGCAAGATAAAAATGGAAACAATCGAAAAATTGAAGTTATTTTTATATATTTGTTTTAAATAATATAGCTTTTATTTTATTTGGTAAGAATCCCTTTTTTTATTATTTCGGTGTAATGAAATAATAGTTATGTTGTTTGAATGTTGAAAGCACTATAGATGTTACAAATCGATAGTATTTTAATCAAGTAACTTGAATTATTTTATGTTATTTTTTATATAAAGAATATATTTAAAAAAAAGTAAGATAAATCATTTGGAATATTTTATCATGATATATATTATTATTGTTCTAATAAAAAATGTAGATATTTCTATTATATCGATTTTTTAATAATGATAAATAATAAATATCTAACATATTATTCGATAATAATAAATTATCATATCGTTACAATATTAAAAAATATATCAATACAGTGATTATTTCAATGAAATCATTTAAATGGATTTTTCTTATTTTTTGAGTAAAATCACTTTAAAATACAAAAATAAATAAAAATGAAAATACAAAACGTAGGAAATACCTTCTAGGCTTTCGTTGAAACTGAAGCTCAGCGACGGAACGGAAAAAACGAGAATGCAAAAAAAATCTGCCATTACCTACGCTGTTTAATATTAATAACGAACCTCACAAGGCCTCTCTCGACGTCGGACCCGTTAAATTGTAACTCGTTCGTTAACGCATTATACCGTGAATTCATTAACGCGAACCTTCGAGACAAGACGCGAAATTCATTTACTTCGTTGTTAACGAATGAACATATACCTTTCCAATTTATATATGTGTATATGTTACCGGCCAAACCCGATTTTAGGCCAAACTAGTTTTCCCTAGGCTAAACTAGTTCATCCTATATGTTATCGGATAAATCGGATAAATCGTATTTTTCACTCCCCGCGCGTTTTTTTTGGGTTTGTTTGTTTGGATTTGTTTGGGTTTGTTTGGGTTTGTTTGCTTGGGTTTTGTTTGTTTGGGTTTGTTTGCTTGGGTTTGTTTACTTGGGTTTGTTTGTTTGGGTTTGTTTGTTTTTCGTTTGTTTTTCTGGGTTTGTTTGTTTTCGTTTGTTTGGGTTTGTTTCTTTGGGTTTGTTTGGGTTTGTTTGCTTGGGTTTTGTTTGCTTGGGTTTGTTTACTTGGGTTTGTTTACTTGGGTTTGTTTGTTTGGGTTTGTTTGTTTTTCGTTTGTTTTTCTGGGTTTGTTTGTTTGGGTCTGTTTGTTTGGGTTTGTTTGTTCGGATTTGTTTGTATTTTGTTTGTACCGGTTTATCCGATAGCATATAGGATGAACTAGTTTAGCCTAAAATCGGGTTTGGCCAGTAACATATACTCCGAAGTACCACAAGTAAGAGCTCAATACTTGAAGGCCTATGGTACCCATCCCTCCATCCAGTCCACCTCTCACTCTCTTTCTCGGAATTCAATTTTATTTTCATTCCAACTTAACCTACATTCGTCTAAATTCTAGACGAATTTCGCTTTCTCGTATTCCATGGCAATTTCACTGCGTAAACTTCAGTATCAACTCGCTCCCATGCAAATATTCATTTCGAGTCTCATTTTCATTTTAATTTCAATCTTTCTAGTACTTATCGTACCAAGAGAGTGTCACACAAAGTCAAGACGTAAATTATCATTTTTCAGCAACAAAGAATAATTCTTTTACGCTTTATCGTGCTTTTTCATTTTCGTGTCACAGTTTTCGAATTTCATTAAAAAAAAAAAAAAAAAACGAACTCTGGCGTTGATTCGGTGCAGAGACGGAGCTACGAGACATGGTGAACGAGGTCGATCAGGATGGCAATGGTACGATCGAGTTCAATGAATTTCTGCAAATGATGTCGAAAAAAATGAAAGGCGCAGATGGCGAGGACGAACTTCGCGAAGCTTTCAGGTATTTCGAAATAACGGTCTGTCTGCCAAAAGCGAGTACAGCTTAACTTTTTTTTTTTTTTTTTTCGGAAAAACGTTAAACGTTTCGAACGCGAGTTTAAAAAATCGACGATCCGTAAAAGTGGCTCAACTTTTCCAGCTGAAAAATCCATTCAAGCATTTTTTTTTGTGTTTTATGGGATTCAGAGTGTTCGACAAGAACAACGATGGTTTGATATCATCGATGGAACTGCGGCACGTGATGACGAATCTTGGTGAAAAATTGTCGGAGGAGGAAGTCGACGACATGATCAAAGAGGCCGATTTGGACGGCGATGGAATGGTTAACTACGAAGGTACGATTTTATCAACGTTTTATCAACGTTTTATCGACGTTTTATCGACGTTTTATCGACGTTTTATCGACGTTTTATCGCGTGCAAAATAATCCAAAGTGATAACCTACCTGTCTTTCGTTTACTGTCGTTCCAGAATTCGTGACAATTCTCACGTCAAAGAATTAGCTTCCTCGAAGGGCTGGACTGAAAGTCAACGATACCAGGACAATGGGAGCAAAAATAGTTCGTATCCTTGCCGAAATACTGCGAAAAAAAAAAAAATGATAAGAGCTAGAAATCGAAGAGAAAAAAAAAAAAAAAAAAGAAACGACAAGTTCTGCAGGAGGAACGAAAGAAAAGCTGAACATCGAGACAGTATGGGTGCGAAAGTGAATGAGTGAAAGAGAGACCGAGAAAAAGAGAGAATTTAAAAAAAAAGTTAGTTTCACGAGGAAAGAACGAAGCCGAGACGAGAAAACATCGCAAACCGGTAAAAACCGGAAGTCACGTATTCTCGTTCAAAGAAGCAAACGTAAAAGTCCCTCCTCGTTTAATTTCCGACCTTTGCAGAAAAAAAAAAAAGAAAACAAAAAAACGGGGTAATCCGATCGTCCTCGTGATACTAAATACAATTTGTGTTATACGTTGGTACAAAAATTGTGGAAAAAAAAAACAACATGCAACCGAAATCAGGAAGAACGAAAAATGAAAAAAAAAAAAAAGAAAAAAACAAAACGACATACTAACGACAAGGGGAAAACAAAGGCAACAATAATCATAAATGACGACAAAAACAGCAACAACAATAAACACTGGACAAAGGGAAACGTACATCAATGTATATGTTGAAAGACAGAAGGAAAAGCCAGGTCTGAAAAGGCAAGGTCTGTCACTTCGGGAAAATAATTTCTATATAATTATTTTTCGAATTTGTTTGTATCGATTAAGGCTAGTATATCCTAAGAAAAAAAAAAAAAAAAAAAAAACAAGAAAAAGAGATCGCTCCTGAAACAATCAACTGAGCTTCGTTTAGCGTACCTATTTCATGCGTATGCTATAATAATATCTCGTTTACAATCACACACACACACACAGAAAAAAAAAAAATGAGATCGTCCGAGCTGAAAAATTGTTACTAAAAAAAAAAAGAACGAAAGAGGAACGAAGTTTGATTTAACAAAAAAAATAAAATTAATTCAAAACAACACTTTAGGAGCGGTTCGGTCGTCCAGTACTTGACAACACATTCCGCTCCAAATTTGTACGCGAAAAAAATAACTCGAAATATAGAATATATATATATTGCATTGATTTTTAAAAAATACGATCTTTTCGATAATAGGCTAGTGAAAAAATCGAAAATTGTTGTTAGCCGAAGCAATTAAGGCAGAGTCGTTGTTCCCTGCGAAAACGCCACTTTTTGCAATTTCGAATTAATTTCACTACCGCTGGGGTGGGTCGAGTACGTTTGATATCGCTGCAAGCAGGCAAATTCCCTAGGGCACACAAACGCCTGGTTACCAATTTTGAACCCACATCACTGACATTTGTCACTTTACACAAACCTTCGTTTACTTGTTTATTCATATATTTATTTCGCGATAAGCACCACCGGAAATACGTCATTCAGGGTCTTAAAAAAAAAATCAAAAATAAATAGTGCTTTAATCAATGGAAAAATCGGTGGATGAATTTTTGTACGATTGTCAGACGACTCGACCCCCTTGGAAAAACAGAGAAAGAGAGAGGATTAAATATAAGTAGAACGAAAATCGAATCTCAGAGTTTCTAGATCGAAATTTTCGTTTTTCTCGTATACAGGGTGTCCGGTTACGAATGGATAACCTTGAAATGTGTTATAGTATATCTTATGCCCATTCAGAAAAAAAAATACGAAAAAAAATATATCATAAGTAGTACCAAAGTTATGATTTTTTTTTAAAGTTATGATTTTTTTTAAAGTAAATTTTTTTACCCTTCTTTCACTTTTATGAACTCGACGATCAGAAAAAAATGAATGAAACAACAAAAAACAGATGGAATCGATTCATTTCTGATCGTAGTGTTCATAAAAGTGAAATAAGGTTAAAAAATTTGACTTTTTAAAAAAATCATAACTTTGGTACTACTTATGATATTTTTTTTTTCGTATTTTTTTCTGAAAGGCCATAAGTTATACTATAAGACATTTCAAGGTTATCCATTCGTAACCGTAACACCCTGTATATTTCGATGCTACTCCTCACACGCGCGAAAAAAAAAGAAGGTAAAACAAAAAAAAAAAAAAACAAAAATCGATTCCCACATTCGTAGAGTCTCGCACGTAGATTGGTATTCGTTATAAGTTAATAGCTAATGAGCCTAGGATTGAAGATTAGTCGTAGCGAGTAAACACGTAGCAAAACACTCGATTAAAACATATTTCACGTATTTAAAAGAAACAACAACAACAACAACAACAGCAACAAAAAAAAAAAAGAAAAAAAAATGACGCAATGCTCGAAGCACTAATGAATATTGATGTAGTTCACGTAGAGTGATTGGATAGTACTGTGGTATGTGGCATCGATATTTTCGTGATTATAAAAAAAAACGAGAGCGAAGAAAAAAATATATATATATTAGCGAGAGGGCGACCGGAAGAGCGAAAATACAAAAGCGAGACGAGAATGGAATAAATGGTGAAGAAAAAAAAAAACAAAAAAAAAAAAGAAACTTTTGCAATTTGGAATAATACGAGAAACGATCGATTTTTTCAGAGCACGGTTGAAACGTCTGGTTTGAAAAAAAGTATAAGGAAAAAAATCATTGTTGTTATCATCGGTAGACCCGATGACCCGATGATTTTACATAGAGCTAGACAATAATGTGTTACGTTTTTCGTTTCTCGCGTTAAACCTATAAACATTCGATATTATAGATATATTCGAAATACACGAGAGTGTAAAATGTTGATATTATATTATACGAAGAGAAAAAAAAAATCGGTGCTTTAAGTCGTAGAAAAATGAGAGAGAGAGAGAGAGAGAGAGAGAGAGAGAACGAAATGGAGAACGAGAGAGGAAGAGAAAGTGAAAAAAATGCACATTTGCGCGATCTAGGCATTGTCGGAAATCCGGAAAAGTTCATTAAGGGATGGACATCGACATCGTTTGAAAAGTAATCCTGATGCTTGATAATTGTTACGAGAAACGTCGACTTTACGTTACGAATGATTTTTCAGCCAAACCTGCCTCCTGAAAAAAAAAAAAGGTACACGTAAACTGGTAATCAGAAAAAAGTAATTCTCGTTACGAATAATCCGAACAAGGAAGTAATCGTGAAGAATTTTTTTTATCACGATACTCGTACGCTTGGTGATAAAAAAAAAATTTTTTTTTTCGCCTGCGATTATTTCGTTGCGATCGTTTTTTTTTTTTTTTTTTTGAGATCGTTACTCGGGCGAATTACGTCGAGACGAAAAACACTTCGATTCGAGATCAGTGTTACGCTTTTGTTTTTGTATCGCCTGGTCGAAGATTCGGTGAATATTTTCTTTTTTCTTTCTTAATAAAAAAAAGTTGATAGCGAGCGAAGTTTCAGGGAAGAAAAAACGTCGGACGATCGAAAAAAAAGTCACTTTCGCAATAGGGCCAACTCGGACGATATTTTTTATGCAAACTTTTGAACAATTTTCGCTTTTTCGAGTATGAAGGAAATACGTTCCCAGCCAAAAATTCGATCGATAGTTCGGATTTTAAACGTTGGTCGAGAGTGATAACGTTACTGATTAGTTATCGACGATTTGATGAAAATAAATCGTTCAACACTCGAGCAGAAAAGATTTTTTTGGAAAATATCAATTTTTGCAAATAATCGTGATTTTTGTGACAAATAGTGATTTTTTTAATTACGCTTTTTCGATTATTGTAAAAATCGAATTTTTGAGGACGTTCGTTCTGGAATGAATAGTCGTTGAAAAAAATTGTCAACCGGAGACAATTTTTGGGTCAACTGATTTAATTGATTTTCTCGATTACTTGTGATTTTTACCAGAAATTGTTTTGGTTTTTATTTTTTTTCAGAGATATCTATAGCTCAAAGGCTCAATGAGCTTTTCCTTGACGATATAAAAAAAAATCTCTATTATTCAGCCATTTTTCAGAATGACATAAAATGAGTAAAAAGTTCTGCAAAAAATCGTCACGATTAAGATGTCTCTGAATATAAACGATGCATTGGTCATTTCTTCGAAACAATAACCAAATGCTCTAATCAACTATATTTTATTTAATTTTTTCCAAGCTTTGCTTAACTTTTTTAAAACTTTCTTTAATTTTTTTTTTTTAATTTAAACTTTAAAGGTAACAAATATTTCCCTTGACGATATAAAGAAATCTTTATTTTTGGGCGATTTTTTTAAAAGGCAAAAAAATGAATAAAATTTCTGCAAAAATCCATAACTACTCAGATATATCTGAATACAAACGACGTGTGAAATTTTCGGCTGGCACGTGTGACCCACATCCTCAAAAGATGTCCATCTCCAAAAATCGGGAGTAATTTTTAGGGGAATAATTAATTATCCATAATAATCGCTATGAGACAAGCGTTAAGGGGTTTGCGCAAAGTTGAATAAGTGAAATTCTATGTCCATCGTGAAAACGGATTTGGAGGTTCGATGCGTCGAGCCAATTCAAAATGTAATGTATAACGTCCCAAAGACAATATATATCCGAAGAGATTCAATGAAATCTTATCCGAAAGGGTTTTTCAGCCTGGACGGCCTACGTTGACAGAACGAAAAAAAAAGAATACGAAGTAGACCACTTTCGAATGCAAACAATTTCACATAGTTTGCGAATTTTGTCAACTTGCCTAATCACTGATGTGTGCTCGTTAATTATTTAATTACTTTTTTAACATAACCCGTCCACGTTTCATTCACGTATTTATTTTTTTTTATTTTTAATGTTTTAAAAATAGCTCGGAGCGTTATATATATATATATAGATACAGGGTGACCGGAAAGTCGACCTATATTTTTAAAGGGTTTATAGTAGAGGTCATTTGCAACAAAAAATGTCCCATCAACTGGGGATCGAAAATTGATGGTTATTGAGATATTGATGTTTTTATGTTTTCTAAAGAATTTCCTGACTTTCTGCCTAAAATAAAAAATTATGAAAAAAAATACGCTATTATAAACAACGATTTGATACTTTTCTTAGAGACCAAGAGTTAACGATTATTTAAAAAACAAATTTTGCATCCAAATTTCACATAATCTGAAAATTAAAAAACCAATTTTCGACCCCCAGTTTATTCGACATTTTTTGTTGCAAATTACCTCTACTGTAACCCCTTTGAAGGAATAGGTCAAATTTCCGGTCACCCGGTATATATTTAAATTCTCGTATCGTACGTAATATATTTATTTTTTCAATTCGCTCTCTGGAGTGTTGTTTTCGTGTTCACGATTTTTTATTATACATTTTGCAAGATATATACATAAATATATATATATATAAATATATATATTCATAAATATATGGATTATCTTTAACTGGAGATTGGTATTATTTTTTTCTCGATCTCGAGAGCTAAGATCGCGAAGAGAAAAAATCGAAAACGTGTCTGGATCATTGAAGAGGGTGTTTTTATTTATGACAATTGAAAAAGCACTCGAGCTCGGTTTATCCATTCGATTATTATTATTATTATTATTATTATTATTATTATTATTATTATTATTATTACTGTTATTCTGATCTGAAACGATCGCGGTCTAATCCAACAAACAAAAAAAGAAATAAATATTTTTATAGCTCAACACGACGAGACAGAAAATCGTTCAACGTTTGAGTACGATCATCACGTTTGCGCGGACAGCTCGCGTGAATAATTTTCATTGCCGTCGTTATTAAATACGCTACTAAGTAAAAAGGTCCTAAAACATTGATGCAACGCGAATTCATGGCGTACTGGAATAATCGTATGCCAGAGATATTGTTCTCGAGGGGTATGGGTTAAGGGGATAAAAAACGAAAAAAGGGAAAACAGATTGAAGTGGAAAGAGAAAAACGGTCTTCCTTGTGTGCAAATAATTTTTCATATCGAACGTTATTTTTGTCAGTGCTTAAAAAAAAATGCAATGCACGAATCATTGATTTATATGCCTGTCGTGAATGACGAATGTTTTCGTAATAATGGATCGGTTCGAATTTTCGAGTCGATGGACACTTTCGAATATCAAGTACAGTCTCGTTTGCACACTGTTTTTCCTTGAAAAGTATGATTTTTTTCAATACTGAAATGAGACTCAAATTTCGAATACTATACTTTTTAAACAAAAGAAAAAAATACTAAATTTAAACATTTTTGTTCAGGATGACGACACTTCAAAACGACACCAACTTCAACGTTTTCATTTGCAATTGTAATTTCGAGAATTGAAACGATTTCAAATACTTGAATTTGTTCGATCGGTGAATTTGTTCGATCGGTAAATGGCTTCGATCGGCAAATTTGTTCGATCGGTAAATTTGTTCGATCGGTAAATTTGTTCGATCGGTAAATTTGTTCGATCGGTAAATTTGTTCGATCGGTAAATTTGTTCGATCTCTTCGATCGGTAAATTTGTTCGATCGGTAAATTTGTTCGGTCGGTAAATTTGTTCGATCGGTAAATTTCTTCGATCGGTAAATTTGTTCGATCGGTGAAAATAAAATAAACAGTTTACGTTCCAAATATGCAAAGCATAATTTTGCGATATTTTTTTGTATTTTTGTGCGACTAATCTTTTCATTTGTCTGTCTTTTGTCGTGATAGAGAGTCATAGTATTATGCAGTATTTTTCGTGAAGCAAATATTCTTCTTATAAACTACTGGACGAAGAGAAAAGGCGATTTGGCTGATATCAAAATGCGTTGAAATTGCGAAAATAATCAAACGATTCATACGAGCGTGCGTGAATAATGCTACGTACGTACGGGATAACAAAAATATCGAATTAATTGAAAACCCATAGACAGGCATCCGGATTATCCTTGAGAATTAGATTACGTAATCATTACTGTTAATAAGTGTAACATTTATGCTGACTACGTGGAATGTTCTCGTGCTGAGACGCTGATTAAAAATTCTATGGTAGCAAACTTTTGCACCGAAATACACAAGTAACCTCTAGTTTCTATCATCCAATTAGGCTAAAAAGGCGTATCTGTTTGCCTCGTTAGTCATTAATAATATCGCGAGGCTTTTAAAAAAAAATCACGAATTCGTGCGAAAAGCAAACAAAAAAGAAAAAACGAAGAAACATAACAAAAAAAAAATAATAAATACATGAAAATAAAATAAACAAACAAAAACATTTGTACGTTTTGAAAAATTCGGAGCGTTGAACGTTTCATCAATGACGAGTAGAAAAGATCGAAGAGATGGAATAAATTTCGTAACAGCTCGCGATAATGTTCCCTAATGAATTGACTGTTTTTTTTTTTTTGTGGCGTCTCTTTAAAATTCAAAACAAATGGAAATCCAAAAAAGAAAAATACACTTTATGTCAAAAAAGGCAAAATTCTGGCCAAAAAAAAATGTATCATCGATTTGGTGATTCCGATCGATTCTTTCTTGCGTCAGCCTATGATTTGCGAGTTGGCCTATGTAATTATAGATATAAAGAAAAACGAAAAGATCCGAGAGTCTCGGCCAAGGAATTTGGCAAAGTAATTATCGTTAGCAAAGAGTCTTTCATTAATAGAGCGAAACGTGAGTACAAGTGGCGGTTACAAGAGTATGGAAAATTAACGTACAGCGCTGCCAGTTGCTAGGGGGAATCCCATAACGGTCAATGAAGAGATTGGGGCATGCAACCCCCGCGACAAAAAAAAAAACAAGAACAGAGGAAGATAGATGGAGGGGTGGTATATTGATATATATGTTTATATATATGGAATATATATATAATGTACGTATACGGAACGTATTTATTAGGGTGTCCCTTATTTTTCGAAACCAATATTCTTTCACTCGTATTTATTAATTTTCTTCATTTTCTTTCAAAATAAAAAAGATTTTTTTCTGTTTGGCCCATCCTAGGCAAACCGTATCGAAGTGCATCGAAACATGTTCGTGTCAACCCAAACAAAACGACTTTAAAATATGGGACAAATTAACCAAACAACTCAGTTGGTATCAAATTTTTGATAAATGTGATCATTGATAGTGTCGTTTTTGTTTTGCATTTACTTAGCTCATTATTTCGTGTTCCCTAAACCACACGAAAATCAATTATAAAAATCAATTCGATTATTTTAGCCAATCAGGCTCGAAATCATTATTATATTTAGACGTTTAGTGTCATATGTCTGTGTCGATATGTTTTTATATCTTGAAGACAAATCCACCATTTCATTCGCCTTGAATTCTCCATTTCTAGGGAAAAATTTCATAATAATATTCTAGAATCGCTTTTTTTGCATTTCTCTAGTCTAATTTTGTACTTTCGGCAAAAACTCGGGTATATTCGCAATCAGCAGAAAATTTCCGATTAAATAGACCCTTTTAATACTTTTAAAACGGAAAAACAAAATTTCGACTTCCACGGCCACTTCTACGGAATCTGAAAAATCACGAGATTTCAAAAGGTCGTAAAGTGAGCGCCTTATATGCTATGGAGATTTAATTGGTGTGTTTTGAATAGCTTTTTGCCTGACTTAAATAATGGCGTTGGAATCATATCGATATCTCTCATAGTTTTCTCGGAAAGTCCACCTGAAAAACCGCAAAAAATGAGGCAAAGGGGTATGTATGGAAAAATTGGCAAAAATCGATGGTCCAACTTTGAAATTCTCCCAAAAATCGAAAAATCATC
>JAPYZJ010009708.1:0-10522 GCA_030522765.1 Ophioninae sp. B BG-2022a
TTGCGATGTTTGGTTAATGAGGTAGAAGGCGTAGTTATTGCAGTAGAATCTGCATCGTCATCTCCGGTTGATGAACTGATCGTAGTCGTATTTGGGTCTGCGTCGTCATCTCCGGTTGAAGGGCTTGGAGAAGTTGATGCACTTGAGTCTGTATCATCATCCCCGGTTGACGAACTGGCTGTAGTTGTTGCAGTTGCATCCGCATCGTCAGCTCCGGTCGACGTGCTTAAGGTAGATGTTGCCCCTGAGTCCGTGTCATCATCTCCGGTCGAAGGGCTTGGAGTAGTTGTTGCACTAGAGTCTGCATCATCATCTCCAGTCGACGACCTGGCTGTAGTTGTTGCAGTTGCATCCGCATCATCAGCTCCGACCGACGTGTTCGGGGTAGTGGTTGCCCCTGAGTCCGTGTCATCATCTCCGGTCGAAGGGCTTGGAGTAGTTGTTGCACTTGAGTCTGTATCATCATCTCCGGTTGACGAACTGGCAGTAGTTGTTGCACCTGAGTCCGTGTCGTCATCTCCCGTCGGCGGGCTAGGTGTAGTTTTTATATCAGATGTCGTCTTTCCATGTCGCCTTTTACCGGAGCTTGCGTACGCACTACTATGTGCCTCGGCGTATGCTGCTGCATAACTGCTTGAACTGTATGCCCTGCTGCGTGCAGCGCTACGTGAAGCACTATGTGATGCTCTGTTGTGATGTTTGGTTAATAAGGTAGAAGGCGTAGTTGTTGCAGTAGAGTCTGCATCGTCATCTCCGACCGACGAGCTAGGAGTAGTTGCTCCATCGGAGTCCGTGTCGTCATCCCCGGTTGACGAGCTAGCTGTAGTTGTCGCTGCTGAATCTGCGTCGTCATCTCCGTCTGATGGGCTCGGAGTAGTTTTTGGACTTGACTCAGCGTCATCTCCGGCTGCCGAGCTGGCCGTAGTTGTTGCCCCTGAGTCTGCGTCGTCATCTCCGCCTAATGGGCTCGGAGTAGTTGTTGCACTTGAATCAGCGTCATCTCCGGCTGACGGGCTGGCTGTAGTTGTTGCATTTGAGTCTGTATCATCATCTCCGTCTGATGGGCTCGGAGTAGTTTTTGCACTTGAGTCAGCGTCGTCATCAGAGGTTGACGAGTTGGCTGTAGTTGCTGTATTTGAACCTGTATCATCATCCCCCGTTGACGAACTAGGTGTGGTAGATGCCCCCGATGCGGTTCCATCGTCTCCCGTGGAGGAACTGGCCGGTGTTGTTGCGCCGGGCTCGGTCTCATTGGTCTCGGTCGATGGGCTAGGTGCACTTGTCGCATCCGGCTCCGCAGCTTCATTAGTGGTAGCCATATCCGTCTCGGACGGACCCTCTGTGGTTCCCGCGTCAGATTGAGGCTTTCTATGTCGTCCTTTACCCGATCCTGCGGATGCACTACTATACGCCGTAGCGTGAGCTGCTGCATAACCACTCGAACTACTTGCCTCGCTTTGTGCAGAGCTATATGAGGCACTACGTGCCTTACTGTGTGACCTGCTATATGAGGCACTATGGGCAGTACTGCGCGCCGAACTATAGGCTGCAGCATGTGAGGCACTGTGTGCCGTACTATGGGCTGCACTATGTGCCGTACTATGGGCTGCACTATGTGAACCTCCATGGGAAGTACTGTGTGTCGAACTGACGGCTGATGCATGGGCTGCACTATGTGAACCTCCATGGGAAGTACTGTGTGCCGAACTAACGTCTGATGCATGGGCTGCACTACGTGCGGATCTTTTTATGATTTTGGAATGCTCATTTGCTAAGTGGAAGCCATAGTCCGCGACTTCATTTTTGAACAGGTGAGCAGGGCCGTAATACCATTCTTTCAGTGCAGTCTTTTTCGATTCCACATCTACGTTTGTCCTGGATAACTGCAAATATGTGTGTCATTACGTTTTTTACTTTTGTTGAGTTATACCTGTGAGGATGTAGTTCAGCACAGCTAATATAGACCAACACAACACAGTTCGCTGCTTGCTAAGAAAAATATATTTGCACATCTTTTGCATTTATATTAATTTTTCATAAATATTGATTGACTGAAAAATTGTAGGCCCGAAAACGAACACATTCTGGATCTTAATATCACTGTGTCGGAGTGCAGACCGGTTATCTCAGCGATTTAAAATTTTGGTTGCGCGGGCTTTATGTAAGGCTACATAAAGTCATTATCCTAGTTGAGCTAATTACTATAGACTTTCTAATCTATAGTTAGGCTAATAAATTTTCTAATAGAAATTTAATAAATATTAAAATAATATTAAATAAATAAAATTTCTAATCTATTTATTAATTAAATAAAATTTATAATCTATAGTTAGGGTAAGTAATTTTTCTCTACTTAGGACATAGGAATTTCTAGTCGTCCACCAAAATAGTAATTCCAATTTTACTGGAAGTTTTCACTATCCGACATACCTTCGAGCTCCTTAGGCCGTTGGTAAGCCAATCGCCTACTTTTGCCGGATGGTCGCTCAAAGTATTCAGATGACTCTCGGAATTCACTGCGATCGCAATAACTACAAGCGAAATAATTAGGAATCGACGATACATTGTAAATTTAACAGAAAGAAGACCGAATGCGAAAAACAATATTGCAGCTCGTCTCAGGTAGTAATCTCGAAGCCCTTGGCTTTCACATGAGAGAATCTCGTTGAAGGAGTGTGAGAAGTCCCCTTTTATGGAATATCGCTGATAAAAACGATCCATTAAAAACCCGCGTCCGCTCGTACGTCATACAGTCCCGTACACGATTCGGTTTATCCAAGTGCTAGCAGCCTCAAGGAAAATAGCGGAGTCTGCTTTGAAGCTACGTTTTCTTGGATTCTCTCAGGTTCAGTGAACGCCATCTATCATTTATTTTGCCTTAAAGCTTTCAAATCATTTTACCGGGGACGATGCATCATTTTTATTATTTAACATTATCCAATACTGAATACATCGGATAGTGGCGTTTACATGACTTCGGTAAATACAACGAATATGCTGGTTGATGGTTAGCAAGCTTCGCAATAAACCACAATATCTGGAGGTCGCGGGTGCTATTCCCAGTCGCGTTGTTTCGTCGTGAAATATTTTTTTCGATTTTCGGAATTATTTCCTGAAGAAATATGATTAGTCCAGTTACTGGAGCAAGGGAGGGGAGTGGGGGGGGGGGGGCGAACGTGGGACTTGCTGTAATAAAATAGGTTTCATGGTTTTGATAAGTCATGGTGAATACTATACAGAGGGGGAAGTCGAGGCAGACATGTAGAATGACAGGTAAAACCAATTTCAAAAAAAAACTCCAAAACAAATTAGATACACTCCCTAAATTCAAAATCCTAAAATCTTTTGATCGTTTCTCCGATAACACTGTTATCATCATGCGCTCCACATTTGTGACGTACAGGAACGAGGATGACAGTTTCATAACAGCTATTTTCTCTCGGGTTCACACACGTTTTACTCCATCTTAATCAAGAGTAAACGCAATTGAAGGCTACATGTTTCAACGCCGTCAGGCAGCCAAATGACCCAACCTGTATCGAGCGTACAAATATTTTTTTTCCTTTTAAGCCGATAAATCATTCGGAACAGTGGCAATTAGCGTATTACATTGAGCAATACTATGCGTTGTTCCAAAACAATTCACTCGATTTTTCGAAGTGATGTAATTGGAAAAGTGCACTTGTTGCATAATGTATAAAAGAAATCTTGGTTGTGACCAAATTTATTAATTAAGGGACAGTCAGACAAATAAACTTTTTTCATCAATGTATTCAATGTATTTAATGGCCTTTTTTGAAATAACAATAGTTTTATTAGATATATAGTTTTAATAGATAGTAAAATCTAGTTTGTATGTTGAATCATCCTTCAGGTAAATTTTAAATGTGTTTCTCTTGAAACTACGTTTATTTATCAACAAGATATTAAAAAAACTATTCATCCGATTTGGATGCGCCAAGTTTTAAACTCAAGTACGAAAATCCAGTCTTCACGACACCATGTAAATTTTTTTGAAAATAAATTGCCTCTTTCTCTTCTATTCTTTATAAGTGATAAAAATTTTGCATGGAAATCTTTATCTTTTTACTTATAATAAAATTGTAACAGACCGATGTCTGTACATAGAAGATATTTAAAAAAAAAATGATAGGGGGATCTTTATTAGAGCAACAGAAGCCAAATCAACAGTTTTTAGAATTTTTGTCTGTCTGTCTGTCTGTCTGTATGTTTGTACGCGCATCACCCAAAAACTACTGCATGGATTTGAATGCGGTTTTCACCGCTCTACTTCTAGATGCCTAACTTAAAATATAGGTTATAGTTTACAACATAAAAAGATATTGCAAACAAAAAATATTGTTCACCCACAAGTATTGAAAAATTAAATTTAAATGAAACGTACGCTGTCTTTTGTTGTTCATTTCTCACCCATGCAACCACAGCGAAGCGTTGCAGGGCACAGCTAGTCGAAAATAAAATTTACTGGCCTACATATTTTTGGATATCGAAATTCGCCTACGTGATGCTAAAACTCTATATGTCTACTTTTTGAATAGGTATATTTTAATTTTATTTTTCAGATAAACCGTACGGCTTAATCGCTGTCAACCGCCGAACAGGAATTTCGTTGGAGTGTCCTCCTGGAAGCGACGTACACCGCAAATTATACATTACATTCGAGTACAAAAATTTGAATACAACGTTCCGTCGTGGGTGATATTGACTATGAGTAGGATCAGGTGGGGCAATTGCAATGACGGGGTATAAGTAATAGGGTGTGTTTACGGCTCAACTACTAAAGAAAACTGGTCCTGCCATCTCTGATATGTGTAAGGTACTTTTTGAACTTCGCGTCGATCAATTCGCGAATATTGTCAATGGTTGAATATGTCATTCTAGTTATGCTACTCGCATTTATCCCACCTGACCCTATCAATTAAAAAAATTGCATTCATCGTTTGTTTGAAAATAATTACGAAAAATACACTCACAAATAATATTGAAAATAGAAACTAAACAAAATAACTATGCTTAACGATAGCTATTACAATTACGAAAAATTCAATGCAATCATTCGACATACTCTATTATTATTGCCACAGTTATTTTCTGTGCCAGTTCGAAAAAAGTGGTTTCGAGTAAAACGCGCTTGTAAATAATAAAATAATGTTTGGTATACATATTTTTGAAAATACTACAAGAAAATGCGCAAAAATCCATTATTTGAAGCTGTGACTGTAAAGTTTGGCTTTAAGAATCTATCGTTTCAATATAATTGATAATGTGCATCGAGAGCTTTGAAGTGATCCATAGATCGTCAAGTATAAGCCAACCTATCCAGACATGCTGAGTGTCACCTACATGAGTACAACAGCCCAAAAATACTGTAGCAATCTATCTTTCCTCGCACCACATTTGTTACTTTTCGATCATGAAAACTGTAACAAATGACTGTTACAGAACTGTTACAGAAAGTCAAGCAGTGCAGAATGAAGTGATAGAAATCCTAGGTACAGTTTCCCACCCTGTTCACTTAAATGCGTTTTTCTCAAGATGGCATTTCTGAAGTCGGTGACCAAGATTACTCGAACACTAATGAACTGATCTTCTTAAAAAATTTCATGCTTATTTAATACATAAAAATGTAGTCTTTAATCGTTCGATCTTTTTCGTTAAAATCGAACCATTAATTTTGACTGTTCGCCATTTTGTGAAAGATGGATATTTTTTTAGATCCTTCGATTAAAGACTAGTTTATACTTATATTTGACTAAATCCATCCGCATTTTTTTTCAGATGATCCACTTCGCCACAATGTTGGTCACCGTAAACCGTGTATATAAAAACATTATTTCATTGACGGCCATTTGCCACTAAACAATGTAATATTTTTCTATAAAAAAATTACTAAAAGTTCTTCAAGATGTGTTCTTTAAGATGGCATATTGATCGATTGAAAAAGTGTTGTAGTTTTCTTTAAAAAAAATCATGAAAAAGGCCTTTTTGCGCTACAAGTGGGGGTAACGCCTTAATTTTACTGAAACGCCTTAATGGTTACTGAATTTGCAGATTTCGACGTATTTATGTTCATTGGAACAGAAGTTCCATTGGAATCAGTCCTAATCAGCAAACAGTTTACTATTGGATCCGTTCGCTGATTAGAACAGTCCCAAAACTTCACTTAACCAAAAAACAATTGAACTGAAGAAAACAAAGGATTGTTATTGAAACAGTATGGATAAATTGGAATATGTTTATTTCATATTTCACACTATATACACTAAAAGATTAATTGTGTCAGCAAAAAAAAAACATTGTTTTGTCTTTGCTGATGTTAGCGCCAACTTTGGTTATTATTGGTCGCCTTATCCCTTTTGCTCTTCGCGTCTTCTCTTTTCTTCCGCTGCTAATCTTGCAGCTTCGGCCAAAGCATCGCGTTCTGCCTTGGTCAACCCTCCCTTTCCACCCTTTCCACCTTTTCCACCCTTGCCGCCCTTTCCACCTTTGCCGCCGCCGCCCTTTCCGCCACCACCTCTCGGCTCTCTCTTCATTCTTGAAGGTACAGTCTCTATTGGCGATATGGTATAGCGAGTCGGAGCAGCTTGAAGGTCAGGGATATCCTTGCGTCCCATGTTCGTCATATATTTATTCGGCGGAGTGGGTATTGCTTTCCCACCAATTATCCCCTATATAAATCGAAACATATTCAAATTTTATGCTTTTTATTCATCTTTCAATTTCCTATAAATTGTGAATAATCATATTCATATATAGGTTCAGTGATCCTTCATTGGTCAAAACTGATAGATATCGTACAGTCACACAGTACCGCAGATTTTAACAATATAACAGAGAACAATATCAATTATAAGACATGATTTTATTTTTCATTTTCATATTAAATAAAGTTATAACGAAACTATCAATTGTA
Organism: Ophioninae sp. B BG-2022a; assembly: GCA_030522765.1. Classification (NCBI taxonomy): domain Eukaryota; kingdom Metazoa; phylum Arthropoda; class Insecta; order Hymenoptera; family Ichneumonidae; species Ophioninae sp. B BG-2022a. Next base: position 6,935 of record JAPYZJ010009708.1, read on the forward strand.
ATAAAAAATATAATGAAGTTAACGGATTAATCGTTGATAACGTAACAGTGCTTCGAGAGGAAATAGCAATTTTTCCTATCGAAGATCTATTTTAAACCTACTGTTTCATTGCACTTGCTCAAGGACGATCTAAACCCTTTTTTGAGCCTCTGAGCAACATTTCTTCTCATTATTTTACTTGAGGATTTATTTCTGAAGCTGCAAAATTAATGAATTGTATCAACGATTTGTAGTGATATCTTGATCACGAGATCGTTACTGTGAGACAAGTTTTGAAATATGATGGTTCTAATTGTGACCACAAAAGATGTTTTTATCAGGTGGTGTATATTTAATCAAATAATTATTAATATTAACCTACCTTTCTATCCTTGGTATTTCTGTAGTTCGGGTAACCCGAGTCTCCCTGGGCATAGTGAACTATCCCCAGTACGAAAAGACTCAACACCAATGCCCAACGTGGTCCCATGATGGACGATTAAGTGTTATCGAGTAAAACTTTTACGATTGTACGAATTTTCGAACAGTCGCTCAGCTGTACCTCTGAGGCGAATATTGTTGAGTCGATCTAACGCCTCGGCTTTTATTCAAATTCCTTCATTGGGTCGAATCATGAAAAGGTCTGTGGTCTTCTCGCACGTTGCGCGATATTGTTTCGTCAAGTGGACAGATATTATAAAAATATATGTACATCCCTGCACGTTGCGATCGACCGCCTTGTCTTAAACTCCGTGTTCAAGGAAAGTTGTTTGTTGATTTGTCAATCCGATCGAGAACTTTGTTTCGTGCAGTATGGTTCCTTTTGTTCGGTTATCATTTTATTAATGCTAGGTTTTATTAGATCAGTCTAAATCTATGTGATATCAAAAACGACTAATCGGAGAGTATAATATTTTTACTGTTAACATTTATAGATATTTTTCAAAAAATATATATTTTGCCTGACCGGTAGAATTTTTTTAATTGTGGAATAATTTTATTTTTTGAATTCGATAATTTTATTTCAAATTTCATTTTATTTTTTGTAATAATAATAATAAGAAATAGTAAAATTGAATTTTCATTTGGGATTGTGGTTTTATGCCTCGAATATACAATCGCTTACAAAACGGTTCGCAAGCCTTCGTTATAAATGTTTTTTTATCGAACTAATTAGTAAGTACCGTTTTTTCATTATATGTAACAACTCAATATCTGCGGAAAAACGTATACTACTACTAAAAGATTCGTTTTTGAAATTAAACCTACTGGCCATCTATATTCTCTATTTTCATCACATTTTATTTATTTATTTTGTATTTATTAATATTATCATTAATGTTCATTTTGTTTGATTGTATATATGTTTGATGTTTCTTTAAAATGGTTAACATTGTTGTTCAAACTGTAAAAAATATTATCTATCAATATTACTTAATATAAAAATTAATATTAATCTTCTTTAATAACCATTTTATTTTTCACGTATTAATAATTTCGATAACGATTTTTATTTTTTATAAAGAAAATTTTGGACATCTTATTTTCGCACTTTCCCATAAGTATATCATTCCGGAATTTTTATTTTTTTCGTATTCGCGAGAATATTTGAATATCAACAATCGTTCATTCCACTTTCATCTATACTTAATTTATTTCAATGACTGTCTTCTGGAATACCGAAAATGGGATCAAAGATGATCGAAAATTAAACGATCTCGATATAAAGTTTACAATTGAGGAAAAAGTGTTCGAAATGGTCATTTTACGAGACTGCCTATCGTATAAGAAAATATCGTATATGCAAAAATATTATTACAGAAAATAATTATTATCGGACGAATCCTCGATGCAAGAGCGATGCATAGGGAAGGAAAAAAGAAGAGTGAAAAACAACGATACGAAAGCATGTTTACCATCGTACACGTATTACAGCAATTGTTATTGCTTCATTATTATGCCTTCGTGTCTGATTACGTGAGCTACGTAATCGGAGTTGTTATAAAAAGAAAAAAGCATCTTAGGCTTGCTCTCTTCGCCTCTTAGTTCTTTTCAACGTGGTTTTCAGTTTAATATTTTTTTAAATATTTTTCCAATTTTCTATATCCATTTTTTTCCTTGTCGATTTACTTTTGTCGAATACGAATTCGAATTCGAGACCTGAATATGAGACCTGACGAGACCTGAATACGAATTCACCATTGGCTTTTCTCAAAACCCGCAATTTTTATTAAAAATCATGTAAACACGTTTTTTGTAATTGAGAGTGTAGTTTAGAGTTGTACAAAAAATCGATTATATTTCACGGAAATGTGTTTTTACATACTTCCGTAAAATGGTTGAAAGAAGAAAAATATATTTTCCGATCTTTTCAGCCACTCTTTCGGAATGACCAAATTCTAAAAATTTAGATATAAATATAAATAAATAAAATTTTCTAACCGCCGAATAAGATAGTGTTTAAAAAAAAAGTGGTATACATAACCCAATTCACTAATAAAAAAGTTTGTCGTTCCCCTTATAACGTTTTCATGAATAACATAACGAAATAAATATAATAATAATAATAATTGATATAGCTCTCCACGAAGTCTTCTATGGCGGATTTCTTCATAACTTTTGTCTATGGCATGAAATTTCATGAGATTTTCCGCAACCCGGTGAAAGATTCAAGGTTTGCCTTCAAGCGGGCGATTTTTCGATGTCTTTCGCATACGCGCATAAAACGCAATAAATTTCCGAAGTCCGTTATTTATCGTGCTACTTCTCGAGTGATCTTGAGAATAAAATTGCGATATGCATGCAAAAGTTCGTCATGTTCCAGCTGATCAAATAGTTCGAGAGGCGAAAGACAAATGATAAGGCGCGGTACAGGTTAAGCGTTTCTCTTCTCTCACCGAAGATATGCACGATTGGGAATCCTGAATTTTCATACGAAACTTTTCGCTTCATGAGTGAAATTGGTATATTAGTACGTAAGGCCTATTATTATACTATTTGTAGAAAAAATATCAAAGCGGTAGACTCAATAGTTTAGTCGTACTTGCGCAATTTCTTATAAAATGCATATCTTATGAAAAAATATCACAAACCAAAACAGCTTGCGCACCACTGACAATAGCATACATGAGAGTTCGATCGATATTGGTTCTGAAATGCCCCATCGTTAAGCTTTGTACAATCCACCACTCATGCACACATGGCGCTGCTGGCGCATCGAGCTCGTGAAATACCTAGCTCGGTTAACTAGCTAGTTATATTTTTCGATTGTTTATATTTTGTTGATATTTTACCATTGAATCGCAGATTATGATACTAAAAACGGCGAAAATTTTGCACAGCAAAAAAGCAGTATGTGCTCCTACCCTAATTTCGCTAAAGAGCGAACTTTCTTCAGCGTCTGATTAAGGGAATGACGAACACGCTGGAAACTTTCGACGCGGCCCCTCGATACGTCGGTAGTGACAATTGTGCAGTTTTGAGCTGCGAGTCACTACCGACTGATGGCGACACGCTCGCGATTCGGCCTCGAAGCCTCGACATCATTTTTTTATGGCTTTAGCAGACTGCCACAAAACACAACACCTTATCAACGAATGTCATAAACCA
>JAPYZJ010009709.1:0-10018 GCA_030522765.1 Ophioninae sp. B BG-2022a
ATAAATAAGATTTTTACTATAAAAGGGGTCCACTCACAAAACAACAAAAAAACGACGAAAAATTGTCGTTTTCAAAACTGGGTGCCGAGTGTAAAAAAAATCGTAAGAATTTTTTTGATACGCCAAAATGTAGGTGAATCCTCCCTCTTTAAAATGCCGTTGTTCAAATTGGCCTAGCCCAACTACCGGCGAAATGGCATAAAGAACAGTTTGGGCACTTTTTCCAACTTTTGTCCGGAAACTTTCCGACGGTAGTGTATATATATATACATATATATATATATATATATATATATATATATATATATATGTACTCATCAGATTTTACGTTTCTTGTTCAGGCCGATTATTTTTCAAACAGCCCTCACACACACACACGAGTCCCGTTGGTGCACAATCGTGCTCACCCGAAACCAAAAATGTGTAAAGTGTAAACAAAAAAATAGTACTTGTGCGAGTGAATATCGAAATCGCTCGATAATTGGGCGAAAGCGTAATCGATATTGCGCCGTGTCGTACGCGACATACAGGACGCGTGGACGTTGCGCTCGCTGCCACAAGAAGTGAAAGAAATCGGCAGGTGAAAGAGGAAATTGGAAGAAGTTGTTTTCCACTCTCAATTAAATTTATATGTATGTATACGACGTATATAAACATAAACCGGACGGACATACTGCAGAGGATATGCACGTGTATACACAGCGAGATTCCAGGAGAGATTGGGACACTTTGGAAATGGGACAGTTCAATAAATTTTCAGTAAATCGATGAGTCCTCGAGCCACGTCCTCATAAATAATAAGTGCACCACATTTACGGTGCTCTTATTATTTGCAGGTTTTTTTTAATCCCCTTCCCCTCCTACGTCCCTTCCTACCCATTGATAAGACTTTTTTTTTTTATTTGAAGAAGTCGAGCATTTTTGGTTATTCCTGATGTGTCTCGAATGGCGAATCATAATTTCTACGCAGTTTTTTTTTGTTTCGTTTCGTCACAAATATTCCAAAACACGGATTCCTAAAGTATTTCGATAACCCAATACATTGATTATACACGGTTTTTTTTTTATTAAAAACGCACCAGTATTTTTCATAATTCCTGATATATTTTGGCAAACGATAATTCAATCGCAAATTTTTTTTTTTCGTTTCGTCTCGTCACGAATGTTCCGGAACACGGATTCCTAAAGTATTTCAAAAACCCAATACATCCATAATCCACTTTTTTTTAAATTAAAAACGCATTAGTATTTTTCATCATTCCTTATATATTTTGGCGAACGATAATTTAATTGTAAATTTTGTTTTTTTTTTCGTTTCGTTTCGTCACGAATATCCCGGATCACGGATCGCAAAGTATTTCGACGACCCAATACATCGATAATACACGGTTTTCAAAAATTAAAAACTCGCCAGAATTTTTCACAATTCCTGATAGATTTTGATAATTGATATATTTTGGTGATCGATAATTTTATTGTGAATTTTTTTCTTTTTCGTTTCGTTTAAAATGAACACGAAAACGAAATTTTTGATTTTGCCATCGGTCGGTGAGTTTGTTAGTTCGTTTGTTTATCCAGGGATAATAATCGTTAGATCGGAAAGTGGTCGATTAAAATTGTGTTCGTTTCGTTTGTTCGTTCGTAATCGGGATGCGCGTGTGCGTTGGCGAATATACGTGCGTTCGTGTCACTGTGTCGGGACACACAGAGGCGCCGAAAAATCAATGGTGGTGATCGCGTCTACTGGCTAGACCCACGGGTATAATGTTGGCAAATCAAACATTGCGCCCGGTCAAACACGAAGTCGCGTGTGAGCCAAAAGACAATACCCATTTGCGTTCCCAGTCGAGGGACGAATACACGTTCGAAACACATATGAGAGCCCATAGCGTTCTCGAGCTCGCGCTGAGTTCGATAGAAAGGTGAAAAGAAAAAAAAAAGTAAAAAAAAAGAAGAAAAAAAAGTAAAAAAAAGAAGAAAAAAAAACGTAAAAACCCGTGAGTGTAATAGCTGTTATTAAAAATGAAAAAAAAAAACGAGGATCTAGCTTGATCGCCCGATCGACAAGATTGTTCCCTTTCTTTTCACTCGTTGACTTGTGACGGGAAAATTGTCGCGGGATGGACGAATCGATCGTCTCACTGTTTAAAAAAAAAATAGAGAACGAAACACTCGACCCCACTGGTCTCGTGGGAGATCGGGATAAATGGAAATGTGACGTTTCGACGAGACGTGACGTGACCTATTGAAGTTTTTTTTTCAATGAGACACGTTGCCTTCATTAATAAAAAAATCGAAATTGGAAAAAAAATTGTCTATCTGTTACGAAATCTCTTGCTATTAGTATATTACATAAGTATAATTTCTTTAAAATAAAATAACATTTTTATTTAGTAAAAATGTTATTTTGTTATATAATATTTTCATTTAGTAAAAATGTTATTTCATTATATAACATTTTCATTTAGGAAAAATGTTATTTAATTCGTAACTATACCAAGCAATACCAATCAACAGCGAGAAGATTTATTATAATAATTTTTTTTTCTAAAAATTACTTTCTAAATGCTCTATTGACAATAATATGCTACAATGATTATTATTTACAACAGACTGTTTAGTTGTGATTATTCTCTCATTTTTTAAATTTTCTGGATTTCTTTATTTTATGTTTCGATTTATTACGTAATTTTTTATTATTCATTAGTTTTGTTTACGATTTTCTTATTTATTTGTTATTATTCGTTGTACATTGTTTTACTTTAAAGTGTTTTATTTATTATTCGTTTGAAAACTTTCTATCGTTATTCACGTTCGTTATTAGTCTGTTCCTGAGGGTAAACTATTCTTTATTTTTTAAAAACTTTCTACAAAAATAAAATCTTTTAATTCTTATACGGATTTATTTTGAAAGGACTGATATTTGATTGTATTCAATTAAAAACGTACGAGTACTTTTGATTGACTTTTTATTAACTATTTATTCACATAAACAAATATATTCATTCTTGGCGTGGATGAAATATTAATATTAACCAAATACCATATCGTAATGGTAAATACTATATTTACCATTTCAATAGAACTCTACCATTTTTAATGGCTCTAATACAACAGTGTTGAAACTAATTATACGATAATTATCATCTATTGTCAATTATAATTTTATTACAGTTTATATTCCTAACAATGGTTCGTAATTTCACGTGACACCTCGGAAATCTCGTAACTCTCGACTGTTTGCTCATCGTTAAAAATCTATTTTTTTAATTCCCTCTCATTCTCATTATAATCGGTTCGAAATCGAAGCAACAGCTGTTCATTTATTCTTTTCTTTTCACAAAGTCGGAACCGAGCATTTCTCGAATCTGTTCAATGTCTGTTCAAATAAAATGATAATTAGTCGATTTTGAATCGGGCCATTCTTACACTCGCGCGTACTCACCCACGTTTTTATATTTGTCAATTTTGATTTCGAGAGTATCTCTGCTATACTTTTTTTCTTTTAGTTTTTGCAATTTCATTATTTTGAATTATATAGTTGTTATTTTATTTTCTTGTATTGAATTCAAATGAGCTGCTGGCAAAGGTGTAGGTTATTATTATTAAAATTATTATTTATATTTTATTTTTATTTTATACATTTGTTATATTATTTTATTATAGAATTATTATTTAATTTTATTATTTAGGTTCCTCATGTATCACTATTATTATTTATGTTCTTATTTTGTTATTATTTTGTATATTGCATCGTATTGCCCGAAAGTTTTACTGGGGCATCATCATCATCATCATCATCATCATCTGCTAGGCGCACGTGCCTGACGATTATTCTAACGAATTCTGGGATTGATCGTGTTTCGAATAATCGCGATATTTATAAAAAGTGGAGGGGGGAGAGAATCGAGAAGTTCGCGTGGCAAGAGTATACTTCAGGGACCAGGATATGCAAAGTCGCGTTTTATCGGGAAGATCTTCGGGGTCGTGGCGTCATCATCGTCGTTGTAGCGCAAACAAAGCGAAACGACTGGGAATTTTTCCGTTTCGTGTAATATAAAGCCCCGATTTCTAATCAAACGCTCGGTTACACGTAGAATCCACGTGGGCTGTTGATTTTTATTCATTACAATACTTTTTTTTAATGCTTTTTTTTTACGTTTTTTTTTTAATGGCTCTCGCAAGTGTCTCGTGCTTCTTCGTGTCACGTGCTCAAAGCCTGAGGCGATTTATCTCGTCGGTATTTGTACACGCGCGGTACGTGATACCGTGCAATTTCCTTTTCCACACAAACAAAAAGTGTCTCCGCTGTGGACGAACGATTTTTGCGGATAATACGCGACCTAACCTGTACGACGAGTCGAGACCGGTCTTGTGCGATCGTTTTTCCATTTGAACTGGAAAGTAGTCAGATAAGGGTTGAAGGAATTGTTAAGGGTTGAAAAAAACATTAATGGTTGAAAAAATCATCAAAGGTGTAAGATAAGGGATGGAAGAATTATTAAGGGTTGAAAAAAATGCAGGGTTGAAAAAAATGCAGGGCTGAAAAAATGCAAGTTTGAAAAAATCATCAAAGGTGTAAGATAAGGGATGGAAGAATTATTAAGGGTTGAAAAAAATGCAGGGTTGAAAAAAATGCAGGGCTGAAAAAAATGCAGGTTTGAAAAAATCATCAAAGGTGTTAGATAAGGGTTGGAAGAATTATTAAGGGTTGAAAAAAATGCAGGGTTGAAAAAAATGCAGGTTTGAAAAAATCATCAAAGGTGTAAGATAAGGGTTGAATGAATTATGAAGGGTTGAAAGTCATCAAAAGTATACGATAAGGGTTGAAAGAATCATCAAGGGTTTAAAAAATCAACAAAGGTGTACAAAGGTGTACAGGGTTAAAAGAATTATCAAAGATGCCCGATAACGGTTGAAATATATTATCAAAAGTGGTGCTTCGATGCTGTTTGGATGATATTGATAATAGTTAGTTGAAAGATATTGTGCGCATGCGCAGATCTTCCAGCGCGGCCATTACGTCGTTTCACGACGCCATCTTGTTCACCTGCTTTTCTAAAAAAATTGTCTCGATTCAAAATCGTCGTGAAGACAAAAAAGCAGAGTACACTCGGGGGTAAACATGTGCAGGGGGCAAGTGTGCGCACCGTCGTTATCTCCGACTTAATTGTTTAATATAATAAATTCTCTTTCAAATAACAAACTTAAATAAAATAAATTTTCATAAATAATGTATATAAAAATTTAAAAAGTTATTAACAAATTTAAATGTATTATTTAAAGAAAAATTTACACAATTTATTTAAAAAAATGTTTAATAAACCTTCCAATAAATTGTAAGGTTTTCCGCAAAATTTGTCAATGTGATCATTAGTGTTTGATAAACTATAGGAATGCTTCAAGATTGACGAGCCTTAAAAATAGCTATAATTGCAAGTGCGCACACTTGACCCGAGTGACCTTACGATTTGATCGTGGAAAAAGGGGGAATCATGAAATTAGATTGTTCGGGTGATCAGTCCTCCGTTTACACTCGAGATTCCACTCGACGAGGCTCGAGAGTATTATTGAAGGGCCCCCGGATCGCGCAGACAAGAAAGGATCGAGGAGACGTCCCGAAGTGTGTGCGTAACCCAAACCTCGGTTTGAAACTCGTCCAATCTTTTGCCTTCCCAGTCAATTCCCCACTTCTCCTCCTCCTCCCTCCTCTTTCGCCAACGGCCCTTCTGCAGGTGGCCAAATGATGTAAGGGATGATGCACACGAATGCACGATTCGTCGGGGCTTATGTATGCGCTACATGTGCATCTCCTCGCCCTACAAAGCAACCCTTTTGTTTCTCCTTTTACGGATCTACGGCTGACGCCTTCTCGAATTCTTACGACATCGCGCCCCATATTATTCATTATATACAATAGACGCAAAAATTAAGGGATAGAAAAAAAATGGCAAATTTTTTGCCATTTTTCAAAAAGCTGTAACTCTGTGAAAAGTGGTCGAAAAACGTTTTTTAAAAAAAGGGAATTGTAGCCTCAAGTGTCTAGTTTACAGATCTGGGGTCAAAATTTTTTTATCATGAGTACATTGCGAGAAAACGTCAGAAAACCATCGAGGGAAAATTTTTCGGAACTTTCACTCTTCTTCAAAAAGGTCCATGGACTTGAATAAATTTTTTTTTGACGATTCTATCATATAACTCTTTTAGAGAATTTTATCCTCTTTAATTTGAGCGGTGGTTGAGCTCTGTACGATGATTTTTGGCGGAGTTGTCAGCGATCAAAGGAAAAAACTGCACTTTTGACTTTAAAAGTTGATAACTCAGGAAATAATGATCGTACAGAAAATTTAAGGTGAGTTTCGGAAACTGCAAAACATCCTTTATAACACCTTATTACTTATTTTTCATGAGAAAATTTGCTATTTTTTTTCTATCCCTTAACTTTTGCATCTAGTGTAATAATATCAGAAATTATAATGTTTGATATTCATTATAATGTTTAATTATATTGTCCAAATTCATATAATTATACACAAGTGAATACGTTTCACAATACATAATTTACTATAATATATTGTTTATTTATACCAACGTGGTTTTTATTTTCGAAAGGTTTTCATATTTAATATTGGTAATTATAATTGGAGGTAATTATAATAATAATAATATGTCCATTATTTGTTTACTATAAATATATTCATGATAATAATAATATTTTTGTATTGTTATTATTATTATTATTACTGTTTCTAAAATTATAGAATTAATCTTAACATATTTGATTATCAAAATAATATGAACTGTAATAAAAAACAACAATAGTGGCGATAATAATAATAACAATAATAATGAATAGTTAAAAAAAAACATTAACATAAACGTTTTAATAAATTTTTTATTTTGTTAAGAAAAGACTCAGTTAATGAGAAATGTATAAAAATATTGGAGAGTATTCAATATAGAATTGTTAATACCGTATGAGTCGAAGCGAAACCGGTAAATATAAATAATGGTAAAAGTTCAGAAATGGTTTCGAGAAGGGTAAAGCCGGCATTGTTTTTTAACATCGCGTAGAGGGAAACGCTCGGAAAAAATATGAAGAGAGAGAACAAGAGGTTTCGAAGTTGCGAAGATGTGGTCGTTTCGAAATGAATTCTGGATTCGATAGAACTCGCTGCTGCACCAAGCTGGAAAAAGAAGAAGATAAAGAGAGGAAAGAAGAGGATAGAATTTACGAGTAGGGGAGAACTTGACTCCTCTTTTCCTTCTTTATGGATCAACGGTTTGCCCCTCGTTCCTCTACCTGTGAGATTCTCGCTTTGCTCAGCTTCTTACGTACCTCCACGAGTGTAATTCGCACGGGGCCACCCCGACACGTCCCAACAATTGTTCTCCTTCAATCCCTGAATTACTGCTGATAAATGACCCGGGTGCTGGTCATCATCGACCTGATGATACCGGTCTCGAAAACCCAGCACTGCTCTAGCGGATATCGCACTTAAGTCTTTTTTTCAAGACAAAAGTCTTGATAAAAATCAAGTCGGTTTTTGAAAGTAAAAAGTAAATGTTTTTTAGTTTGATTGAAAACGATATGCTTATATGGCATTTTTGAATTTGCGAAATCGATTATTTTCGATTACGGTTTAAATTTTCAATTCTCATTTTTATTTTCGATTTTTATTTTCAATTCCGATTGTAATTTTTTTAGTTCGATTTTGATTTAGATTTAAACTTTCGATTTCGATTTTAATTAAAATTTTTTATTTCGATTTTAACTTTAGTTTTTGATTTTGGTATTGATTTCAATATTTGATTTCGATTTCAATTTTCCGATGATCATGGTTTTCTAATTTTTTTATTTTCCATTTCAATTTAGATTCAAACTTTCGATTTCGATTTTAATTTAAATTTACTTATTTCGATTTTAACTTAAGTTTTTGATTTTGGTATTGATTTCAATATTTTATTTCGATTTCAATTTTCCGATGATTATGGTTTTCTAATTTTTTGATTTTCCATTTCAATTTTCGATATCTCTATTTCCCAATTAACTATTCTCGATTTTCCACGTAATCTTACTTGATTTCCGATTTCGTCTATCATTAACGAGTACGAACAATTATCGATGATTACGAAAAATATCGTCGTTCAGTAACAAACTAATATCCAAGCGTTAGGAAAGTGTGTTCCATATTCGATAATTGCGCGAAAACCCAACGACACGCGGAAGCCAATTTGAAATCAGGGGTGGAAAGAATTTACGTAGGGTTGGAAATCGAGGATATGTTACGATTGGTAGTTCGCTCCTCGTTCGTCGTAGCAATTAAGTCGTCGAACGTAGACGGGGAGAGCGATCGATTTTCGCCTCGTCGGAAAAACAAAAGCGGCGTGTTTCAGCGCGGTCAGTCGTTAATTACACCGACAACGTGACGACGATGATAGAGAGAGACAGAGGGAGGGAAAAAGAGAGAGAGAGAGGGGGGGGGGAAGGATTTGCAATTAGTTAGCAATTAAACAGTTTGCTACGCGTCTGTGAGACAGGGAGACGCGGAAGCTATTTTTCAAAGGGGTCTTTGGACCTGTATAAATTCTCTTTCACGTATGACGACGACCAAGGATGATGATGATGATGATGACGATGCTTACGAGGCAGAGCTATAGCTCGAGGGCTCGCTCGTGCCAATCTGCCTTTCATCGACTGGCATAAGACCCAGCCACGTCATAATCTCATTTCTTCCGTCGAGATAATATACCATCGGCAATAAATCATAAAATTGCACGACAATTAATTCGCATATGCGTCCCTGTAATATCGGGATTATTTATTGCTTTATATAGGCGCGGCGTACCGCGCATGTGCCAGCCGGGTATGTACACGTGACGTTTTTTTTTATTCGCAATCCGGTCCGGACGATTTTATTCTCGGTATCTGAAAACGCACAGGTATGCGATATATTGCCGGATGATTTTTAGAAACGTTCTATTAACGATGTTTTTGCTTTATGAGAATTTAAAGATTAATTGTTTGAAATTTGGGCGTCGGGTAGAAAATTTGAAATTTTTATTACTAGAAAACTCAAAATTCCGAATTTGAATTTACCGAAGATACGAAGTTGGTAAATTTTTGAGTTTGGGTTGTGATTGTGGCGCAAGAATATCCTTATATGCCGAAGATTCGACGAAATTCCGAAAAGTGTATAGTACTGAACGAGATGACATTTCGAAGGGACTTTCCTTTTGATATTCTGAGGAGAAAGCCAAAAGGATTTTTCGCGACTGGTTGTAGTTTTCGAGATGTCGATATTTGAAAAATCAGGACACTTGAAATATTCCCTCGACATGTTGGATGGATTTCTTGGGGTTTGGGTTGTGGTTGGATTTGTTTGGGTTTGTATTATTCTTTTTCGATTTTTTTGGATCTGTTCGTGACTGTTTGGTTCTTTTACAATTTTGTTGGGTTTTCTCGGGTCTTTTTGGGTTTGATTTGGACTTTGTGGATTTTTTTATGTTTGCTTAGGGCTTTTTGGATTTGATTTGGTTTTTTCGGTTTCTTTGGGTTTGTTTCGGTTTTATTGGGTTTGCTTTTTTTTGGGGGGTTTTTTCGATTTGTTTCGATCTTTTTGGGTCTGATTGGGACTTAGTAATTTTTTTAAACTCTTTCACGGTTTGTTCGCATTTGTCTCCTTCTTTTTTAATTGCTTTGGATCTGTTTGCATTTACTCGGTTTCCTTTGGGTTTGTTTGGGTTTACTTGGCATAGTACGACCGGAGAAAAATAACCAACTCTGAAAATTCGATATTTCGAAAACTATTGCCAGTTTCCAAAAATTCTTTTATGCGTTCTCCTAGAGCATAAAAATGCAACTCTGTGTATCGACCACCTCGGTCGATCGCTCACCTCTCACGCGTTCGGCAAAACCGCGGGGTAAATTAATTTCGTAGCCGCCTTTGTTTCGAGCCCTCGTTGCGAAGAGGAACAAGCGGAAAAACCATAAACCCGCGAACGAAAAAAAAAAAAA
>JAPYZJ010009711.1:0-11068 GCA_030522765.1 Ophioninae sp. B BG-2022a
ATATACATATATCTCGTTGTATGGAGCGAGCCTTTCCACACCCCTTTCTGAAAGTCCATAGTAGCAGGGTTCATCGCATATTTTATATTATCGTCTGGCATAAAAGGGCCAACTGTATAACTGTACATTTCTTCACGATTGTTCCCGCCCGTTACACCGCGCTTTTTCACACCCTCGCGGTCTCTCGCTGTATTCTCAACGGGTTTGGGCGCTCTTATTTCGGCTCGGGTGGTCCCGCTTGTGTTCCATCTCGCTCTCACTCGCTACGTCTTGCGCTCTTTCTCTCTCTCTCACGCTCTCGTGGCTTACGCTGCTTATGCCTTTCTCTGACCTCTGATTTCGCCTCCTCTCTCGCTCTCACTACCACCACTGATCTTTCTCGCTTCCCCCTTTCTGGTTTCCTGACTGTTGGGTGCGGTCTCGACGATTTCACGGCAGAGTTAAGACTAAGAGTTCGTGGATAATTCATCGCTTCTCCCGTTTGACTTTTCCCTGCCTTTTTAACCGAGATTCGAAAATGAATCACGCCCGGAATGATTTTTCGAAGAATGAGAAAAATGATGTTTCAATTAGATGATGATCGATACTAAATTGGACATCTTTCGTATTTTTGTTTGGGTTTGTTTGGGTTTGAAGGTATCTACTGGAGACATCTACTGGAGACATTTTTCAATTGAAATATGATGTTTCATCTAGATGGTGATTGATACTGAATTGGACATCTTTCGTATTTTTGTTTGGGTTTGTTTGGGTTTGAATCCACTGAAGGGATTTTTCAGTTGAAAATTGATGTTTTGTCTAGATGATGATCGATACTAAATTGGACATCCTTCGTATTTTTGTCGTAGAAATAAATCGAATACGAATTCAAAGTTGTTCTTTTATTTTTTTGTGATAATTAGGTTATGTTCGCGACCAATCAGAAAACCATGTATTAACCAAAAAATGGAAATTGATTTTTATGTAAATATAAGTGCATTGGCGGTTTGAGAGACGCAAACAATGGTGATCGGGACGGTCAGATGCAAGCGCACACCTTTCGATGACTAAGACTTCCTCGACGCATCGATATATCGTAAAACAAGAAAAAAAAAAACGTGCGAGTGTAGCAAATATGCTTTTAAGAAAATTGATCCATCATTGCCCGTCGATAAACGCGGGCTTGGACGCAGCTGTTCCTAATCAGAGCCTTGCAGACACGGATTGGACACCTGGATCCCTAACGAAAATCTTTTTTTTTAGGAGACTTTCAAATTACGGAGAGGGTCTTCAAATGTCTAGGTTTTACATACAGAAGGCTTTTTTACATATCTAGGGTTTACATATTTACAGATTTGAAAAATTGTATGGTAGGAATGGACTAAAGTAAACTATCTAAAACGATAGTTCCAGTTTCTGCCGCCCAAAGCGCTGCCGTCTCGGAGCGACCCAATCGAAATCAAGTCTGAACATAGCTGTGTAATGGTCCAGTATTTTCGGAATAAAAAATAATTTTAAAAGCGATACGAATATTAAGTAGTAATTTGTTAAAATGACTGATTCTGGGACAGTCTCGTCCTAGAATCAGTAATTGTATGGTGGGAATGGATTAAAGTAACGGTCTAAAACGATAGTTTCAGTTTCTGCCGCCCAAAGCGCTGCTGTCTCGGAACGAGCCAACCGAAATCAAGTCTGAACATAGCTGTGTAATGGTCCAGGATTTTCGGAATAAAAAAAATTTTATAAGCGATACGAATATTAAGTAGTAATTTCTTAAAATTACTGATTCTGGGACAAGAATGGCATTCATTATTAAAAAAATCGTTCCTGATTGCTACTAGGATCTCGCATAGATTTGGGGTTTTTTGTCAGAACTAGAGGGGCGGGGGGGTCTGTTGCTATATTCATATCTCGAAGCTCGTCACGTGATTTTTTCACTGTGTGTCGTGTTCTCGAAGTGCAGCCACTTTTCTCGAGCGTCCAAGATGGCGGATTACGTAACAACGAAGGAGCACTTACGGGAAGGTTTACTTTAACTTTTCGAGTCATAAAGAGTGCTGGAATTAATCGATTGTTTTCATAAACTCGCGGTGATTATATCTATCGATAAAAATGGGTCAATATTTCAATGGGTTTTGGAATAGTGATTTCGTGACAAGAAACCTACAGGCCAGCCGAAAAAGTTCGATGAAAATGGACGCGTCACTCGTTGAGACCTGTCTAACGGAAATCATGGCTGGTTATGGAAAATACCTTGAATTGTCTACTGGTAATCCGGTAAGCACTTTTTTTTACGTAAAATCGAAAATCGTTATCGAATTGAAGGAAAATAATTTTTTTTTTTGATAAATATAATTTCGTTTCAATTGATAAAAGAATTTGAGGTTTTTTTTGCAAGGATTGAGCATTATCAATTGATACAACGTAAAAAGCATAAAAAATCGCGAAAAATTCCGTTATGCAAGAACGAGCATTGATTTCGTCGAGGAAAGTAGATCGAAGTGTTTCTGAGAGCGTGGGAGGCCATTTTATAGTCAGATATCCATAGGCATACGAAAAGTGGATACATCGAGAAAAGAGGGCGCTAGAGTCGATGGGCCAACTGTGGAAGGTGATCGGAAGGCTAGTGACGATTCCAGCCGACGAAAAAGCTAGGAGGAGAGAAGGTAAGACGGGAAAAAGTGAAAACGACTCTTAAGGGGCTCCCAAAAGGTTTCAAGGATTGAAGGTTGATTCCGAGTCGAGAAGCCGAAAGTAGTCGGGTCGTTGTTGCCTCGCCAAGACGGAGGAACGGTACAGTCATTGGCAGGTTTATGGTGGGGTTAGCTTTTTCGTTTTTACGCACAAGTAAGAATAAAAAATGACAGAAAATTGGATTTATATAGAAATTTGAATAATCCTGATTTTCGCGTCGTCGTAACGACGGTTTCTGTGATTTTTGCCGGATATGATTTCCGGCCGAATCGATCCGTGTGTGCCACCAACTGTCAACCCAAACAAACCCAAACAATCCCAAACACAAACCCAAACAAATCTAAACCGAAATGCAAACAAACCGAAACCCCAACATACCGAAACCCAATCAAACCCAAACCCAAACAAACCGAAACCCCGACATACCGAAACCCAATAAAACCCAAACCCAAACAAACCGAAACCCAAAAAACCGAAATCCAAACAAACTGAAACCCAAACCAACCGAAATCCATGCAAACTGAAACCCAAACAAACAAAAAAAAAACGGAAACCCAAACAAACCCAAACCCAAAAAAACCGAAACCCAAACAGACCCAAAACCAAACAAAAAAATTGTATTTATATAAAGATTTGAATAATGCTTATTTTCGCGTAGTCGTAACGATGGTAACGAACAAACCGAAACCCAATACAAACCCAAACCCAAACAAACAAAAAAAAAACCGAAACCTAAACAAACCCAAAAAAAACCGAAATCCAAACGAAATGAAACCCAAACAGACCCAAAACCAAACAAAAAAATTGTATTTCTATAAAGATTTGAATAAGGCTTATTTTCGCGTAGTCGTAACGATGATTTCTTCGATTTTCGCCGGATATTATTGCCGGCGAAATCGATCGGCGTGTGCCACCAACTGTCGCGAAACTTTCAGTTATTCCAGAGGTTTGAGCAAGCGAAGACGCGAGGAGAAGAGAAAGAGCTCGTAAAGGGGGTTTCAGGAGGTGCTGATATAAATTGAGCTTGCCATCAAGACAAGCGGCTGGGATCCCCGTGGCTCCCCGGGAGGGAAGACACCGACGAAGGAACCTCCCGAAAAGCCATCATTGGGGGCGAACGTATCAACGAGTCGAGAGATATATATAGGAGAGTAGATTTGAAGCTCTTTCATTGAAGGATCCTTCTTCGTGCTTCTCGCTTTATTCTCTCATCGCGCAGACTTTTTCGACCGAAAAAAAAACGATCGAGGCCCGAGTGAGGTTAGAAATTCACTGGGCAGAGATCACGATGAGATTTATTATCGTTGATCGATTTATTTCAAATGGCGTTTTTATTTCGATGAGGTAGAATAGAAATTTGCCTCGCGGTAACCTAACCTCTCAAATTATTTGTCACATCAACAACGAAAAGCCAAAAAAAAAAAAAAAAAACAAAAAAAAAAAAAAAAAACGGAATATTGAACCCAAACAAACTACAACTACGAAAATCCAAAGACAGGGAAAATTAAACTCAAACAAACCCAAACAAACGCACAAAAAAATCAACTACGAAAAGTCAAAAAAAAAAACGGAAAAGTCCATCGTGATAAAACGAGGAAATCTGAAATAATTTTTTTGTTTCGTCAGGCGTTCAAGTTTCAGGCCGCGATGAAACAACGAAAGCCAGATTTAATGAGAATAAATATTGTACAAGGTTGCCCGAGGGTGCTTTATATAGCATATGGAGGAGCGAGATTGATGATGGCGGTTTGAGGGGAACGAGAATCTTAGGTCCTGTCGGAGGGTGCCCCGAACGCATTACTCGGACCACCTACTGATATACTTCGCTAACGCAATATGTACGCGTTTGTACGTATTTTTATGACCTTTTTCTCGGCTGCGCAAGCGCACGCGGGCGCTCATGAAAAAAGGCAATTATCCGATTACTGGCAATTCTTATTTATTACATTGAACCTGATTCAACTCTTCGTTGATAAATTTCAAGTTCAAATTTTTACTTCAATTTATCGAAGAATTGAATTCGAGAAATTGAAAGACATTCAATTATTCGAGAAATTGAACGAAATTCAATTATTCGAGAAATTGAACGAAATTCAATTATTCGAGAAATTGAACGAAATTCAATTATTCGAGAAACAATTATTCGAGAAATTGAACGAAATTCAATTATTCGAGAAATTGAACGAAATTCAATTATTCGAGAAATTATACTAATTTCAATTCTTTGGGAAATTGAACTAAATTCAATTTTTTAACAAATTGAACTTTATTAAATTGAACTTTAATAAATTGAAATTGAATTGAATTCAGATTTTCATTGATAAATTTAACCAAATTCAATTCTTCGATAAACTGAATTGACTTATCGAAGTGTGATTCTATTATTTTCCGAGTTGATTTCAACGATGAAACAATCAAATAATTAGACATCTAGTGTTTACCCATAAAACGGCTAACAGCCGTTTCCCACCTTGCGAGAATTTCCAAACTTTAAGGTCAACCGCACCAAGTCCCCTTTGACCCCTCTGATTACTGCCAATTATCCGGCAGCTGTCGGATCAAGCCCCGCCGGAAGGTCGAGAGTGGATTGCGGAAAATCTAGCATTCAATTACTGTTTTTTTGCCAAGTTTAAATGCACGTGGCTCGAATAGACCAAAAATCAAGATGGAGGAAATCTCTACAAATTCAGTATAGTTTTGTCACTATATTTGTCTATTAAGGAATTACCCATACCTTATATTTTCTTAAATTATTTATCAACAACAACAATAATAATTTATCGTTCTACAATTTATTTATTTGTTTAAAAAGAAATAAAATTAATTAAAATTGTAATTTACTAAAATTAATTAATTAAAAAAATTGTTTATTAAAAAACAGATCTTATAAATTGACTTTTTAGTTGAACAAATATCTAAACAATTTTTCAATCGTTTTGCTCGTCTGAAATCAATTTTTCGTCGTCAAACCTCAATTTATTGTTCCCTAATACCTAAGCCCTTAAAAATGTTCCAATCAAGATGACATCTTTGTGTTACGAAGCTGTAATGAATTTTAATAAGAAAAAAAAAAAAATGGAGCAAAATCGTGATTTCTTTTGGAACCGTTCGCGTGCGAGGAAGCCAGAAAGGAGAACGTTTTTTGGGGAGTTTGCGGAGTATGAATGCGGTGTATGCAAAGCTTACACGTGTACAGGGCGAAGGTAGATATTGCGGCACACATGGATCGTAAACTTGATCCATTTATACTTTATTATTATTTGACGGTGGCAATATCGTTGTCCCGGCTTCGTACCAACGCGAATCCTCTCGCCCAGTCCCGTGAAATCTCAATCCGGGCTTACGGCCTCGTCAAATTAGCTAAAACTGCTCGCGGAACTAGTTTTATCCAGGTTAGAGCCAGTATAAGCTCGTCCCGTGTCTCGGCGTCCCTTCAATGTCCCTGCGTCCCCGTAAAACGTTACTATCCGCGTAAAATCTACTTAAAAATGATCGTACATCGAAAGCTCTTTCACTGTGCAGTTTCACTTTCCCCCTTTTTCCGTACGGTCTCTATGTTTGACCCAATAAAGTTCGTTTTTTCCCCATAGTGATTTGTGCGCGTAGTCAACGTTAAATACGAATTTATAACGGTCCTTTTTGTCAAAAGTCTGATATTAAATTTGTACGATAGATCCTATCGAATAACCGTAAGTAGCTTTGCGCAGGACCGGTACTCGGAGCGGTGATCGATTACTGCATCGGCGCATCAACCGATCAACAAAACGCTCGTAGAATCAGAACGGTTCCACTTCGAAGGAAACGTTACCCATAAGGGTTAACCCAAAAGGTCACTGCCCAACCCTATTTAGTCTAATTAAATAACGACCATCAAGTATCCCGATCGTTTTGTAGAATACAGAGGATGTACGGATTCTCATTTTCGTTCGTGGACATCCATGACTAGACATGGAATAAATGACGCTGGTGCGGATTGTGAAAGAGGGTAGGTGCGACGTCATAACCAAATAGGTATTGGATGATGTTCCCTTGGGTCAGTGCGGCGACACAGTTTATCCATTGAGAACCCCACATAGCTCGGAACCCTTCTTTCCCTACGACCCTTGCAGAGGAACGAGGACAGGGGGGGGGGATGGCACATTCTGTTGGTTGGTCCAAACACCACTGCAGCCCCAAAATCTTCCCCGAGCCCAGGCCACCCTGTTTCATATATGTATAATGATATCGAGTCTTTGGATCGAGAGAGGCGTATGTTGCATATTTTTTGACACCACGTGCGTCGTGACCTTCACGGTCGACCAATCCATTATACGCAATGTAGTTTACCCGTGTTACACTTTTTTTTTCCTGGAGGCGCGGTGGAAGGGGGGGGGGGGGGGCTACAACGACATCGAGGCGACCTAAGAGCTAATATCGTCGCCCATGCATATTTATACCGCATTAAAAATCACCCTTCCTTAAAATGCATAGGCCATTGCACAGACTAGTCGTATACTCCCGAAACTTGCCTCGCTGCCATCCCATCTCACGCACTCACCCCCCGATCTCGAACTTCCTCGTGGTTTTTTCTTTGTCACAGCTTATTTCTCATTTTTTTTTTTTCTGGATAAACGAGAATACCGGGCCCACATGGTGAATGAGTGAGACGGAGGTTTTATGAAGATTCGTGATGAAACGCCAAGCTTGATGGTACTGGTGTACGTATCAATGATATCAGCCAGGAAAAGGGCCTTGATGAAGGCATTTGGAAAATTGCGTTTGTTTGGGTTTGTTTGGGTTATCAGTTAGGAAAAACGACGGAGGCAATTGGCAAATTGAGAACAAACGGAACTAGGAATGTCATGAGATACGAAAACTGGGATTGAAACCGACCGGAAAGATCGCGGAGTCGTTTGAACAGGCTAGAATATACTAGGGGAAGATGGGGTAAGACGGGGTAGCAAGGTAAGATGAGGACCATACCAAAAGCGACGATACAAAATCGCTGGAAAATTGATTTTAACGCTATCTGACAGTATTTAGTAGAACTTGTTAGTGTCGCAAGAAGTTAGGTCTATGGTGTGGACGTTGCGTCTTGGTAAGTTTTTTTTTCTGATTTTAAGTTGTTTTATCTCATTTTTGACGTATATAAAGTGCGTGGCTGTTCATAATGTATGGCATACAAGATGTGTAACATAATTTTTATTGATATTTGTTTATTTAACTATTGTAAACTCATGAATTCGTACCGGCCTGCTTGATTTTATAACCTCAAAAAATGTAATATCCCTTAGGAGACCACTCTGATGGGATACTCCATCTTACCTGCTTATTTGTTACATCTTGTATTTCGATTTAATTGGAAAAAATCGTTGCTAATTGGGTAAATTTTTTTTTTAGGTTATGGTTCGAGAATACAAACGAAAAACTAATAGAGGGGAGTGGAGTGAAGAGCAAATAAAGTTAGCCATTCAACTAATAAAAATTCAATACCCCATCTTACCCCAATAGGTACCCCGTCTTGCTCTATAGGTGGGGCAAGATGGGGAGATTTCGTTTTTGTTTTAAAGTTAATAATTCTATGAGAAGAACTATATATTTGAGTTTGGACTATCTATAATTTAAGAAACAAAGACTGATTATTCTTTAAATAAAAGTTCCCACTTTGTGCAATAAAAAACAGCGGGTTTTATTTATGAAATACTTTAAAGTCCCGGTTTTACCGCACCTTCCCCTACTAGTGACTTTTTTGGTGATTTATTTTGCCTTTGTAACATCATTTGAAGAGGCATCATTACGCAGTCATTGCGTCATGACTTTGCCGATATTTTGTTTGGATTTTTTTAATGCTCTCTGCCAAGTCGAAAAGTGGAGCTGCGCGATCTTTCCTCCTACCAGTTTTCAGTATAACACTCTGACGTCACATTGTAAATACGTAGTTTTGCACAATATATATATATATATATATTTATCGAAAATCTGGCGCTCGTACGTCCCAAAGGACACGACCGGATACGGAATTGGCAACGCGTACTATCAGTCCATCCGTTGCTCAGTTCCCCCGGGACGTTTTGAAAGCAATGCTGCGTACCCGCCATCCACCCAGTCTTCCAGTATTCCGCGCTGACTTTTCTCCTGCCGTACCGACATCGCGACCACGCCGGTTCTCAGTTTTTCTTCTCCTCGTCTCTCTTTCACGTAACAGCCCCACGATACATCCCCCCGGGACTCGTGCTCCCGCGATACACAGACTTCAAGGCCCCCATCGTTCGACTTTTACTCAGGGACAAATGGTGCGAGACCTTTCGCGGCTGTCGCCTGCGTTCTACCCAAACTACGCCGAGAAACATTTTTTGACTCCTCGGAGCTTCCGAGTACAGTTTCCAAAATGGTGGAGAGTAAATCGTTAAAAAAGTGTTTTTTTTTTTTCGATTTCTGTCAAAGTGCCGTTACTGGATATTCATTAGAGTTGAATCTTTTGGGTTCTATTGGGTCCTTTTGGATCCCATTGGGTCATGTTGATACCATTGCGGATCCTTAGCTTCCAAAAGTCTAAAAATTGATGTCCGGAGAACTGATGTTAGTTTTTAGGCTTTTTAATTGATATCAGCCTTTTAGAGCTGGTATCAGTTCTGTTGATATCAGTTTTTAGGCTTCTGAACTGATATCAGCCTTTTAGAACTGGTATCAGTTCTCCTGATATCAGTTTTCAGGCTTTTGCCTGGATAATTCCAGAAACCGAATCAAACCCAACTTTGTTTGGGTTTTCAAAATGGTGGAGAGTTAATCGTCAAAAAAGTGTTTTTTTTTTTCGGTTTCTGTCGAAGTGCCGTTACTGGATATTCATTAGAGTTGAATCTTTTGGGTTCTATCGGGTCCTTTTGGATCCCATTGGGTCATGTTGGTACCATTGCGGATCCTTAGCTTCCAAAAGCCTAAAAACGGATGTCAGGAGAACTGACGTCAGTTTTTAGGCTTTTGAATTGATATCAGCCTTTTAGAACTGCTATCAGCTCTCCTGATATCAGTTTTTTTGGCTTTTGCCTGAACAATTCCAGAAATCGAATCAAACCCAAGTTTCATCCAGTTTTATTCGTTAAATATTAATACTCGTTTTTTTTTTTTATTAATACTTAATACGAAATAAAAGCCAGTTTAGGTGCAATAATGATCAAAGCGTCGCTTTCCTATCCAGGCACATTTAAGAACGCCTAGTTCGGTAGAAAGTTCAAACGACTTCGTTTATTGGTCTATCAACGTTACGAATTTATTAGTCCTGCATGTTTCCGGTCTTGGCGAGCCTTGCCATTTAAGGGGATGACCGTGTATCGAAGTTTAGTACACGCAACGTTGGTAGAAAGTCGAAAGATCGTATTCGACAAAATTCGAAACATTCTGTGAGAACGGCAGTTAATTCGGGTACACGAATCGTCCGGAGTAATCGAAAAGACCCTTCAAGCCTAGAAACGAGCAGTTACCTCGTACAGTTAACTTAAATGCCTGTTAGCAGACATTAACTGCTTTTCGCGAGTATCTGTAGCACAGATGTGATGCGTACAATTCCACACTGACGTCACCACGATTTTCCACGCGTATTCCGATACAACGGTCATCCCGGTATCAGATATTCCTACCCACACTCCCGACGATTGCAATTTTAATCGATCCGGGTCATTACGATGAAAATTAAATTGTTCGAACGTTGCGCACTCGAGCATTTTCGGATCTCCGATCTAAGCGCTGATTAACCTTTTTTTTTTTTTTTGCTGCTGGAGATCAACTTCCGAGCTGTTCTTCGATGGGCCGAATTTCAAAATGGCTTAATGTCATTGGTGCTACTAATTGATCACTTTGTGAATCGTTTCGAGGCAATTGGGTATTCCATTTGTTTCATAGTGAAATCAGGACGGCAGACCCCAAAGTATGTGATGTATCTTCAGCTGAAAACAACTATATCAGATGTTTTCTAATGTTCCATCCTGTTCTGCATCCGCGATTTTCATTCTTCACGAAATGGCTTCCGTAAGCCATTTTCTTTGGATGAAATGATGACCACGATGCATTGGAACTGCTACTTTTCTTCAACCTGATACTCCGTTACAGGTGTTTCGATCTAGCAATGATGATTGTAGATTTTCCGGAAGTGAGGTTAATCATCGATAATACCGTTCAGTTCGATGCTTTCTCTCATTCGGAAACTAGGAGTTTCCGTTTTCAGCTTTAGCTTAAGAACTATCATTGACGATGCGTTGGTCCAAGTCTTTAGCAAAATCAAACGTTTACCCAGGGTAGAGAATTCTTTCGGGAGGTTTATTTTAACCTTTAAATGGATCTCGTTAGGGCTAGGGTATGGTGGAACAGTGGGGACAGTTGATGAGTCTGATGGAAAGGATACGAGGATGTACGACTCGTACAA
>JAPYZJ010009715.1:0-10791 GCA_030522765.1 Ophioninae sp. B BG-2022a
ATGGGATAGATTTTTTTCTGATTTTTCTCATGATGGTTACAATCAATCCTGTCACCCCGTTTCGGCTTGACGTTGAGTTCTGGGACACCCTGTATATATATATATATATATGTTATATCCGCTTCGTCCTCACGCTGAGCAAGTGCCATAAGGGCATTGTCGCTGTTTCTCACCCCCACCCTCAAAGACAAACGTTATCCGGCATCCCTTCTATTCCCTTCTACTCCCAGACGTCAAGCAACCCTTGGACCACCGGCGGAGCACCGGAAAGGCGAAACGCGCTGGTCCCCATTTTTATTTCGCTCTTTTTTCCAACCAGCTTCGCGTCCATTTGAAGAATAAGGGACGATAAAAGAGAATTAAAAAAAAAACACCCCGAGTGTTTCTCTGTAACTATGGAGGAGAAAAAGAATGAATATCGATTGGACGGTGCGTCGTGTAAGGTGTTTCAATGAGAATGAGAGTAATGAAGGAGAAGGATTTGAATTCGGAATGATTAAAAAATTATTTGGGTTTCTAGATCGCAAGAAATGTGTGAAATGTTGGAAGAATGTTGTGATTAGCGAAGAGGTGTCCAGGTTGAGCTGCCAATGAGGCCAATACTTGGATGGGTCCCTTATGCCATGGTTTAATTGTTTGACTTATAAAATTTTTGATATTTTTTCGTGTGATATTATGACATATGCTACCCTTGTGGTTATTAATAATTACCCAAACGCAATATATATATGAATTTTTTCAATGATAGCTGATCAATTCATTGCTAAAAATGAATTTCCCAATATTTTAGAAAATTGACTGATAAATCGTGACAACACAGACTATATTTGTTTGAGACTTAGGTCCATCAATCGCTTAATCCTAAATCTTGACGATATAACATTTTCAGAATTGGCGTCGATTTAGTTCGATTTTTTATACAACCATCAACGTCTTCAGAAGCTGTCCTCCATAAGTAACCATGTCGTATTCGTATCTTTATAACTACTTAATTATTTAGTGAAAAAATTGAAAATAATTAATGCCATATTATACCTTCAAGATCTATCGTTCTTCAGTTTCAAGAATATTGATGATTTTATAATATCCAACCAGTAATACTTAAAAAATCGTTAAAATTTTTATCAAAGCTTGTTTTACTTATCATTGTGTCAATAGCAATAATTTCCCAGCTATATTTAATACTGATAAAAACGATTTTATAGTTTAATACGAATAGCAATAATAATAAAATCTCAAGGATGCTGAATTAAAGAAAAACTTTGGTATGATTTTGTCTGTTTTATCGGAGCAAAAGAATAATCGCGTGAAGAGAAACGTGGAGAGGTTCGTTGTTGAAGAACCGGATGTAGCTTGACGCGGGGCAAAAGAGACACGAGGGTTGGGATAATAATCGGGAGTGCATTGTCGGGAAAGGCGGGAGTATCAGCGGGTTCCCGATGACAATAAGAGCGCGAAAACCCCTCGGTCCCTCGCTGTCTTCTTCGCCTCCGGGCAATACGAAAAATCATCAGAGACACTCGCGAGATCATAGGGGATGAAAATTTCGTGCGCGATCGGAATTTGCAGAGAACGAAGCGAAGGGACGATGGATGATAAACGCGGGGATGGAACGTTGGAAAAATGACGAGACGTGAGAGGCACGAGGAAATGAGAAAGAGAGAACAAGAAGAACCCTTGCCTTGCTCGCACGAATCCTTCCCTCTTCCACCCTATTTTGCAACCCTGTCCATTGTGCGGGACAAAAAAATCGATTCTTCGGCGACACTGCGAGGCGACGAGGCGCCCCTGGGCTTTTCTCACGTTTCGCAGTGTTTAATGGTACTTTTAAATTGACGCTGAGCATTTGTTGTCCAACTTTTTTTTTGTCTCTTTTGCTTAATGCCTGCAAGGGATAAAAAAAAACCTTTCCTAATGCATGTAAGGGAAATAAATGAAGAAAACAAAAGAAATGAAACATTTTTGCTTAATTTTTTTTCCACTGAAATCCAACGATGCAAACTCCAGGCCCATATCAGAAAGTTCATCAAATTTTGAATCTCGATATGTGAGGAATGATGATTCTGATTTTGATGAATTTCTGATGTGGGTCTGGAATTCTCATCGTTGGATTTTAGCGACAAAAAAATTTAGAAAAAAATGATTATTTTATGTTCTTTTCGTGGAAATTTCGTTTCCAGAATATTTGTAAAAAGACTATACGGAATGTGAAAAATATTTGATAGACCGAAATCCATGTTTTTTTGGATGGTGGAGAATAATGAAAATTGATGTGTTGAACTGTAAAAGCCAGCACAAATTATTAACGATTTCTAACTTCCGGGGTCCACCCTTAGCAGAGGTTCAAAGTCGTAAAGAATCGTATCTTCGACATTAAATGTAATCACATGTTTTTTTTGTATCATATATTATCTCCTTTGTGTCCAGATGGTAAGTGGAAAGCTCAAAAAAAAAATGACTTGGTTACTTCGAAGGTGATCGTTAACTCTATTGGTAATGTTGCCAAAAAACAATTTTTGAAAATGAGATATTCGTCTATTGCTGTAACTTATCACATCGGAGCGATAATTTATTGTGCTCCAATTGGAAGTCACACTGAGTCGATAATGCGTATTGGTTATGACCAAATGAATTTTCATTAGCGGATGTTATCGAGATGCCTCATTCGCAGTGTGCTGCAGCGATGAATGGACCACGTGCAGGAGTTCCTTCAGTGCATTTTCCTTCATTGTGGTTCTCGAGCTAAAATGTTATTTTTTCCCATCAAAGGACATATAAGTCATAATGGTAAAAGCTGGACGTCACAATGCAAATAAAAACTTTTTTTGGTCCATTGTAATGAATGTACAATTACGAAAAGAATGAATCCAGGGTCGACGTACAAACCGATGCAGACAAAGAATGATAGATGATTAATTTAAGATCTATAAAATGAATTATCTACACACATAGATTTGTCAAATGATCTCTACCATGAGTTTGGTAGATTTTCACTAAAATCGACGATGGACACCGAATTGATTTTCTTCGTCAAAAACTTCGAAACAAACCCAAACAAACCCACAAGTCCGCAGAAAAAGCATTCTGACGTATGAAAATAAATAAACCCAATCGAAAAAGATCATTTTTCGCGTTTTATCACTGCTAAAGTTCAAAGGCTAAGTCTAAGGGTCCTCCGTGGTGAGCAAAGTCAGACTGTACTGGGAGGCGTAAAACCATCTCCAGAGTGGGGGAACCGCTGCGCCTATCGACGCGCAGCTCAAGCGCCAAGGTCAGCTGCGCGGAGCGTACTGCGCAGTTTCGATCGCGACCGATCTCTGGAGCGGTTTTACCACACCTACTTGAATAAGGCATTTACTGTACGAGAATACAAACGAATTAGCATAAATACCTGCGGGGCTTTGATTCCGTGCGTTGAACAATGACGTCCTGGAAGATGATCATACTTTTTCTCCAGGTTTTGAAGAAATTATTTCGAAAATCCGCACTTGTATTTTCCACTAAAAATTCCTCACTTTCCGACACTGTTTTTACGAACTTAGAAAAAAAATTCTTCGGGCAACTCGAAACGATCCGATTGTCTAGTCACCTCCGCGTTTTGCGCGCGCAGCTACTGCACTCGCGAGACTGAGAAGGTTCGGACGCGCCCAACGCGACACGACCCGCAAAGTGGAGTGGATTGAAAACGCAACTGAGAGAGATCTAACATTAGACAAGAGCAGAAATAGACTATATAATTTCTGCAAATCGGTGAGTGTGAGGAGCAAGTAGAGAGAAAGAGAGAGAAGAGTGTGTATGTAAAAAAAAAAAAAAAGAACGAGAGTAGTTAGAGAGATGAGAGGAAATACGCGGAGGCGCGAAACGACCGCGAGAATATAAGTTGGAAAACGTGATGCGAAAGGAAAGAGCGAGTAGGCGAATGAGAGGGCGACCGCAATGTAGATAAGAAAAATAAAGGTAAAAATGGTAGGAGCCTCCAGACGTCGGGAGGTGAAGCGAGGATGAAGCATACAAGGATTGAAGGCGAAGAAGAGACGAAAAGGGACGCGGTGAATCATTTGGCCTAAAGCCAGAACGAGATGCATGAGAGAAATTATTTCCTCTCCCCTTTGTGACACGCCCCCGCCAGTCCTTTCGTCGACACCTAATCACCTACCAGACCTTCTTCTTCATCTTTGTCCACCGGAAAGTCACAGTCATCGTAAACGTACAATCAATAAGGTCATATGATGATAACATTTTTGCATCTTTGGATCGTAGTGAAAATGGCTTTTTTCTACTATTGAATTATCCAGCTGCGACGTGAGAATCCTAATAGTATTCATGAAGAAAAGTAGCTTTTAAAAAAGGTAATTAGCTAATTAAGGCTACTTTAAAAGTAGCTTTTAAATGCACCTGCAATGGTGCATTGCAAAAAAAAATTACATGACATGAGCCATAAGATATGCCAAAATTTTCAGCAACCTCAGTGATTCGATGATTTTCCTTAAAAAATGTTTTTCATCGTTTCAACGTTTTCATCGTCTGTTGACGTGCTGGAGCGTCCATGATGAGCATCGTCATCAACATCTTCTCGGCTTTCTGTGAAAAGCTTTCACCACTTATAAACACTTTTATTGCTTATAGTAGACTAGCCAAACGCCACAGTCAACATTTCAAGTGCGTTTGATGACTTATTGTTTTTCATAAAAAATTCAATGCAGATTCGTTGAACCATTTTTATCGATAGTCAAAAATCATCAAGCACGCCAAAACAAAGTTTAATCTCTATATTTATCAAAGACAAACAAAATCTGTAAAATGCCTGATAACTTAAATATGTGTTCGCGACACTTGGACTATCATGACAAAAGAAAATCGAAAATCGAATGCACCTAGTTCTAAAAATTTGAAAAGCTGCCTTACTTTTTGCATAAACCTCATACGAGCCCTTATTAAATCTAGAATCGAGCCTGTCTACCAAATATTCTGAACTCGACAAAAATAAGACTGAAGCAGCAAACATTTTTAGGGCCTACAGGAGCAAACGGATATTCCAGTTCGAGTTGAACTGGAGCCGCCGGCTACTCACAATCCTCTCTATCTCTGAAAATTCTCTGTAGCATATATAGGGTGTCCCAATTAAGAATGTCATCCTTGAAATGGGAGGTTGGGGGTGAAATTCTGGGGCGATTGATATAAGTATGTACGGTTCCCGGATCAACGCCTGAATTGTTATTAATTTTCAAAGGCAGACAATCAGGCGCGCCTTTTTAGCGGGCTTAGCCTCGAAATAATTATTATATTTAGACGTTTAGTGTCATATCGCTGGTCCATGATGATGTATTGTTATACCTTGAAGATAAATCCACAAGTTGGTTCGCATTGAACTCTCCATTTCTAGGGAAAAATGTCGGAAAAATATTCTACAAAGGGTTTTCGCATTTCCCCAGACTAATTTTGCACTTTTGGCAAAAACTCGGGCATATTCGTAATCAGCGGAAAATTTCCGATCAAATAGACCCTTTTAAGAGCTTAAAAACGGAAAAAAATATTTTTCGACTTTCCCGACCACTTTTCCGAAATCTCAAAAATCACGAAATTTCAAAGGGTCGTAGGGTGAGCTTCTTATTAGCTATGGAGATTTATTCGGTGGGTTTGGAAATGGTTTTGGCCTGACTTAAATAATCGCGTTGGATTCGTATCGATATCTCGTATAGTTTTCCCAGAATGTCCACTTGAAAAACCGCGAAAAAAGAGGCAAAGGGGTATGTATGGAAAAATTGGCAAAAATCGATGGTCCTACTTTGAAATTCTGCGAAAAATCGTAAAATCATCGGATTTGAATTTTTAAAAAAGCATTTTATAGAGAAAATCATAAGGAAGAGATTGAGCATAGAGTGGAGTTCCAGATCCTAAAGGAAAAGAAGCTATCGATGATTTAGTGAAAAAACCTTTCTTCTCAAAAAATCCAACAAAATTTTGCATTTTAAATAATTTTTTAATTGGTCTATTTTGATGTAATTTTATCCCTTGAAAACGAATCTACTATTCATTTCCCCCAAAACCCACAATATCCATGAAAAAATCTTCTAAAATCACGATTTTTTCATGGAAATTTTGGGTTTTGGGGGAAATGAACGATGGATTCGTGCTCAGGGGGTGAAATTACATCGAAATGGACCAATAAAAAAAATATTAAAAATCCAAAATTTTTTGGATTTTAGGGCAAAAAGAGTTTTTTCACTCAATTAACGATAACTTTTTTTTCTTTCGGATTTGGCACTCCACTCTGTGCTCAATCTCTTCGTTATGATTTTATCTTCAAAATGCTTTTTTAATAATTAAAATCCGATGATTTTTCGATTTTTGGCAGAATTTCATTTTTGCCAATTTTTCCATACATACCCCTTTGCCTCTTTTTTTGCGGTTTTTCGACTGGCCTTTCCGGGAAAACTATACGAGATATCGACACGAATGCAACGCCATTATTTAAGTTAGGTAAAAACCTTTTCCAAACCCACCAAATGAATGTCCATAGCTAATAAGAAGATCACCCTATGACCTTTCGAAATTTCGTGATTTTTGAGATTCCGGAAAAGTGGCCGGGAAAGTCGAAAAATATTTTTTTCCGTTTTTAAACTCTTAAAAGAATATATTTAATGGCAAATTTTCCGCTGATTACGAATATGCCCGAGTTTTTACCGTAGGTGCAAAATTAAACTGGGAAAATGCGAAAAAACCTTTCTAGAGTATTTTTTCGACATTTCACCCTAGAAATGGAGAGTTCAAGGCGAATTTAATTGTGGATTTGTCTTCAAGGTATAAAAATACATTGTCATGGACCTGCGATACGACACTAAACGTCGAAATATAATAATTACTTCGAGGCTAAGCCGACTGAACTGACGCGCCTGATTGGCTGCCTTCAAAAATTAATAACAATTAAGGGGTTGATTTGGGACCCATACATGCTTATATCAATCGACTCAGAATTTCACAGCCAACTCTCCATTTCACGGATGACATTCTTACGTGGGACACCCTGTATACGACACAGAGTTCACTTCTACCCTCGGTAGATGCTCCGGAGTTCGCTTTCGCACCGCAGCATCCATGAGGGGAGAGCAAAAGCGGGAGAGAGACGGAGAAAGAGAGTTCATCCGTCCGCACCGATGACTACGCTCCGGCGTTTAACTCGATATTCCGTTTTGATTTACAGTCGGAAATTCTTATCGGACGTTTTTAATCGCCGCGAGATGCCTCCGTGGATGAAGAGAAGAAACCGAAAGGATTTGCAACGGGAAAATGAAAAATGACGCGAGAGATTGGGCAAGGTTGAAGGTTTAATATTAAAGTAAAATTCTTTTGTTTTGTATACTATCACTTGGAAACTGAAGACAATCCTCAGGATTTAATTAAATAACGAGTACAATCGCCTTTGCAAAAAGAATTTTTATCGGAATCGTTTTTTTCCTTTTTTTCCTGTTGTTCCGATTGTTGAACTTTTTTCTATTAATAATTTTTTTCGATGATAATTGAAATGGAGAAATAAAAAATTTTCGGAAAAAATCGATCTCACTAACGGTTTCCACGTGAACATCAACCAGGATCCGCACTTGAAGTTCAAAATATTCTAAAAAAATAAAAATGAAGTCTAGGAAATGAAATACGCATTTATTACGTTTACAATTTAAACATTTTTCATAAAGTAACATAAAAAAACAAAATGACGTAATATCTCTCAAAATAACAAAAATAATCAGAAATGGGAACTGCGTACTTTTACAAGTACTATTGGATAAGAGTACGCGAGTACGAAATTCTACGCCATCTCTTGGCATTTACCGGAATTACGCTCGGTGTATGCATTAGACATCGTCGTTGAAAATTTCACAGTTTACTTCGTTTTTACAAAAAAATAGCATTCTTGTCTCAAAAATACTTTTAAAATGGTAAAAATATTCAAGATTGTAAGAAAACGTTTTTAGACTTGCGTAATTTTTGAGTTTTCTGCCGGATTTGATTTTTTTTCGCACAGCATCTTTTATTACAGTTTACATCAAAATGCGAATAAAATTAGGCGCGCATCGTAAAAAACATCACAGCTTTTAGTATTACGACTCTTATCAGATGCGTACTCCTATAACACGTTACCTTATTAAAATTACTTTTCGAAGGTTACCCTACTCAAATTACCCTATATATTAAAAAATTGTCAAAATTTTGACAAAAAGTGTCAAAATCGAATATTTTTTTATAATTCAAAAATTCAAAAAATATTTTAATAAAAAATCAGCATTGGGACATTTTTATTTTTACATCGAGATTTAAAATCGATTTTATTTTATGAATTGTAAAAACTTTCGTACTTTTTTTAACTTGATCGATCTGGAGAGGAGTTGATTGACACGGGACAAAATGAATTAGCATTAATTTGCGTACACGCGTTCGCAGAGACCGTTGAGGAGCGGGACAAAAGAGAGAGAGAGGGAGAGAGTATATCGACGTCGAACACGAGCCACATCGTGTATTTACACTGTGGCACCCTTCTACATACCCAGTCACTCAATGAACCTGGGACAGCAATGTATATCCGAGAGACGTGTATTGGATGCATAGTAATGCTACCGCGTATCTAGAAGGTGCCGACTGACAGTAACGTTCACCGAGTACGAGAGGTACTTCTCTCCTCATTGCGAATACCCGAACGCTGAACGACGAGTTACCAATTCACGCATACTTTCACGAATCCAAAGAATCGTTTCCTCTCAATTCTGAACATCCGTTTTTTATTCGATTTTTGCCTTTTTTTTATTTTTAATTTTCCGTTGTCATGACTACATCCCAAATAAATAAAAAAAAAATAGAAATAGAAGAAAGACCCTTCAAGAATTTATTTAAGATTTCCCTGACGAGTAAAGACCTATAATGTCACAACAAAGGCCTTTGTTGTGACATTATAGGGACGGACCAGTATTTATAGCTTCGTCTAAATTCTTTGCGATATTTCAATAATCTCGATTACTCGATAATAGTTAAATTAAATGATATAAAGATACAAGTTACATTTGTAAATTTTGTATAAATTGTATATATACTATTTTTATCACTCTTTTTCATAAAGGAAGTGATGCTAACGTCTGAACAATATCTTTCGGATTTTTTTTAGTAATATTTATCGTGATTAATTTCCGCTGAATACTTTTCACACGAAAAATGATTTCTTTCGAAGCAGTCACTTACGCAGATCTATTAATAGAGATAACTTATCAGGACCATCATGGTGTCCATAAAACGTTGTTCATTTTTAATAAAAAATATTTTATATTTAAAAGCGCAATTAAACGAATAAGAATTGAGTTAGCAAAACAGTCATGAATATGTGCTATATCGAGAGTATTCGGTGCAGAAGTGCCTGTAAAAAGATAATGTCCAAAAAAAGGTAACGTCCCAAAAGGACGTAATTGACGAAATGGACGTTAAGGTAATGTCCAAAAAGGTCGAACGCATTCACCACAGTCAATCGTCTGGATCCGAGTATACTCCCACACATTCGAAATCCGAGTTGAAAACGAATCGGCAAAGTCCTCCTCTCTTTTCCACCCTGACAAATTTAATCCTTATAATTCGGCAATTTCCAGTCTCGAAATTGTATCCGTCGCTCTTTCTCTGTCTTTATCATTCCCAAAATCTAACGACGGCCACCTGGTGCCCTAGCCAGGGCATCCCTCTCTGACATCTCGTGTTCCTCTCGTAAAACGTTCGAGGACTAGCGAAAAATGAGTTCGGGATTTTCCCCTCTTGCGAAGTCAAGCAATTCGTTGCCCCCATATATACCTCTACACTCCAATACCACCAAAATCGCTTTTCAATAAAAAAAAAAAAAAAAAAAAAAACGAGTACATCAATGCTCTCGTCCTGCCAAGAACGGTTCGATTCCACAAATAATGAATTCATTTGAATTCAATTTATCAGACCTTCCTCAATATCCAACACCAAATTCTTATCGATAAAGAAAAATCCCCAAAATTCCTCATTTTCAATTTTGGTCTTTAGCCTTCGTTGATTGAACTTTACCAACCATCGAGGCAATTTGAAAAATAATTAAACCCTACTTAGGACTGCATCTCCGAGTACCCAGCAATTAATAAAATTCCAAATTTTCCACATTTTTCCACTTCCTCCTTCTCGCTTCTCGCCTTACGCCTTCGCCTCTTTTCAATGGGTATCAACGCAATTTTTTGGTTCGTTAGACCCTTCAGCAACCACGAGTACCCGCACGGCGAGAAAACTCGATTTATTTTCGTTGAATTCGATTTATCCGTGTGGTCTGGCGAGGACAGAGAGTGCCGAGAAGGCGTACGGGGAGTGGGACCGAAGGGATGTTTACCCCTGCTAGAGTACGGACTTGCTCGGCTATCATCTGCAATCCGTGTCCCTGTCGAACTCCTCTTTTTAATAAATTGCCATACATCCGTCTAAACTTATATATATACATACATATAAATAAATATATATACAGGGTGTCCAGGAATTAATGGATAACCTTGAAACGGGTTTTAGTACAACTAACGACCATTCAGAAAAAAAATAGAAATTTTAAAAAAACCAAGTAGTTCCAAAGATATGATTTTTTTAATAATATCGACGTTTTTTGTTACCTTATTTTACATTCTTGTACACCACGACCAAAAATTAATGAATTCCATCGGTTTTTTAGTACTATGATAATGCCCGATAACCGAGCTAATAGATAGGCAATCAATAGCATGACTGCAATTACATGGCTTTAAAAAAAACAACTTTAAT
>JAPYZJ010009724.1:0-12304 GCA_030522765.1 Ophioninae sp. B BG-2022a
CTATACAAGATATCGATATAAATCCAACGCGATTATTTAAGTCAGGCAAAAACCTTTTCCAAACACCCCTTATGAATCTCAATCGCACAGAAAAATCCCGCTCTACGACCTTTTGAAATATCGTGATTTCTGAGATTCTGGAAAACTGGCCGGAAAAGTCGAAAAAAAATTTTTTCCGTTTTTAAACTCTTAAAAGGTTCTATTTAACCGGAAATTGTCCGCTGATTACGAATATGCCCGAGTTTTGGGCGAAAGTACAAAATTAGACTGGGAAAATGCAAAAAATGTTTCTAGAATATGTTTTTTAACATTTTTCCCTATAAATAGAGAGTTTAACGCTAATTAAATGGTGGATTTGTCTTCAAATCGCTCAACTAGTGTCTAATTAGCTGCGTTGAAAAATGAATAATAATTCATGCTTGTATGAATCGATTTAGAATTTCAACCCAACTCCCAATTTCACGGATGACATTCGGTCGTAGGACACCCTGTATAAATGTTATATATAGCGATTGAAATACCGAGACGATATACAAATTTCGAGCATCGTCCGGTTCTTCCTCTTCTCTTATTTCATTTTGCATTCTTCGCTGCGAATTTAAGTTTTTGAAATTGATTTTTTTTATCGATTGAAACGCGGTTAATTAATAAACAAAAATAAAATTACAAAAATAAATAATAAAATTAATAAATCATTAAAACAAAATTAAAAAAAAAATCATTAAAACAATATTTTAAAAAAATCTTAAAAAATAAAATTTGAAAAACAAAAATGGAAAATAAATAATAAAAAAGTAAAAAAACAGGAAAAATCGTTTCCCTCCACCGGTGCAAAAATTGACGTCTTGAGTGTCCAAGATTTTGTTCTTTTCTCGGTTCTACCTCGTTTCGTGCCTCTTTACCCGTTGGCTGTGTACTCTCGAGGAGACCTCGCCGCGATAGTTCGCCGGCCGTGTTCGCGTTCGCACGTTAATATTTCAGACTCCCTTTTTGCACCGCGAGTCACTCTCTCTCTCTCTCTCTTTCTTTCTGGCTTCCAAACGTTTCTCGTAGATGTCCGAGCGTGCAGAACTTTGGGCCAATAAACACATCGACACGCCGAGTGTTGGCAAAGACGCTCGTGGTACGAAATATGTGTACCCCCCCGGTCCCTCTCTTTGCCTCTTGTATTTTTGGAAATGGAAAAATAAAAGCAACAAAAAAAAAAACGAAAAGAAAATTTTGCGGTTCGTTGTCTTCTCGGACGTCCAGTTTCTCGATCTATTTTTCTGGTGGTCTCGAAAACTCGTTCGAAGTGTGAATTTTTATTTTTTTTAATTTCATTGTTTTATTTTCAATTTTTTTTTCATTTTATAAATGTTTTTTTTCTCCAACGAAAAATACGATATCGATGTATTTTTTTTTGTTTGTTTGCAGAACGCCGTTTAAGAAATCGCCGAAAATCAGTGGGAAGGACATTGATCTCTACTTGCTGTACGTCCTCGTGACGGCCCACGGTGGATGGATGAAAGTAAGTCTCGAAAGTCCTTAAAAAATTACTATTCTCGATATTTCCTTGGTCGATTATAGCCTCAGATGTAACGCCCTCGTGACCTTGAT
This sequence comes from Ophioninae sp. B BG-2022a, assembly GCA_030522765.1. Taxonomy (NCBI): domain Eukaryota; kingdom Metazoa; phylum Arthropoda; class Insecta; order Hymenoptera; family Ichneumonidae; species Ophioninae sp. B BG-2022a. The sequence goes on from JAPYZJ010009724.1 coordinate 1,600, forward strand.
AGTGATTCCTCAAATACATTTTTCAAATATATTAAAGTTTTTTTCTCGATTTTATCGTAAACTTCAGTTTTTGTTTATTTATTTGTACTTGAAAATGGAGGCAGATAAAGGCAGATAAAAATGAGGATAAAAAAAAAAGCGACGATTCGAAATGCGAATATTGTTGAAATTTTGATCGATGGTGGATTTTGGAATGAGGCGAGGGACGGAGCTTTAATGTTCCTTGTATCGGCATCCGCGATACTACGAGATTCCGAGTGAGAGAAAACTTGAATGAAGTGCGCACGAGGCTCGTGTGCAAAGTGACGATCGAGGGGAGGGGGCAAGGTAGAAAATCGCTTCTCACCACTTTTGACAATGTTTGGGTTGGGTTATTCTTTTGGTTTTTTTTTATTTGTTTGGGTTGGGTTATTGTTTGGGTTTGTTTGGGTTCGATGTCAATATCATCAATATACCTCCGATCAAATAATGAAAATAATATTATTCCTATTCTTATCATTATCACTGTTTCGGCAATTTCTCAATGATTTTGTTACTCGTTAATTATCGAAATATTTTCAAAGCTCTAAAAACTTAACACCAAAAACTAATAAAAATTCAAAAACCGAGTCATTCCAAGATCTACTGCTGCTGACGAAATAAACGCTTGCCTCAAAGCATCAAATCTGTGACGATATGCGAAGAAACTTGAACTGACAGTAAATATGAGATTTGCATCGTTGAACGATATATCTGCTGATGACTTCTCCAAGCAATTGCTGACTATCGATAATGGCCCTGTTCCTGTTGACGAATCGAGCAGATTGATTTTATTTCCTCAAAATTTTTGCAATTTCGTCTCATCGAAAGACGAGCTTATCAACAAAATATTCTGGGATATCATTGCTAACCACAAAAATACTAAATGGTGAAGTGAGCGAGCAATTTTGGCGGCTAAAAAGAAAGATGTGGATGACCTAAATTTTATAATTCAGAATCAAATCATAGGTACTCTGTATTCATTCAAATCTATCGACTGTGTAACGAACGACGATGAAGCCACTAATTATCCAACTGAATTTTTAAACTCCTTCGATGTGCCTGGTTTACCATCGGACAATTTACAATTGAAGATTGGCTCGATAGTCATCATGCTTAGAAATTTAAACCAACCAAAACTGTGCAATGGAACGCGTTTGGTGATAAGAAAACTGATGAGCAATGTGATTCACGCGTCGATACTCAAAGGAAAATTTAAAGATGAGGAAGTTCTCATTCCAAGGATTCCGATTATCCCAACGGATATGCCCTTTTAGTTTAAACGAATTCAATTCCCGATTCGTTTTGCGTTCGCCATGACGATTAACAAATCACAGGACGAATCCTTGACTATTTGTCGTCTCAATCTAGAAAATGCATCTTTTTCTCATGGTCAATTGTACGTGGCATGTTTACGTGTCGGCAAACCATCCGCTTTATTTGTTCTTGCGCTTGAAAAAAAAAACAAAGAATGTCGTTTACCACAAGGTGCTTGAATGAAAAGAGTTAATCCGAGTGCATCCCATACTGCACAACATAGTTTAATTCAATCATTTTTTTCTGACACGTGTTTGCAGTACTTAATTTTTAATTAAGTTTGGCTTAATTTAACTTAAAGCCAAAAACAAATAACAATTCAAAAACCAATTGAATTAAGAGCATCGCCTTACGCGACCAAACCCAGACTCTTTAAAAATGAAATAAACAAGGAAGCACCGAATGGAACCCAAACAAACCCAAACCCAAAAAATAATAATTAATAAAAAAAACTGATTCAATCACTCGAATCGCCGAACCCAAACAAATCCAAACAAAATCAACGAGAGAGAGAGAGAGAGAGAGAGCGAGGAGTAGAAGAGGGTGGGGGTAGCTCAATCGAATATAGGGACGTTGCGGAAGTAACGTCAAGGTCAGGGTCAATCTGGCGAGAAGCTAGGAAGAGAGCACCGCGAGAGAGCGAGATTGGAGGTGGGGGGGGATGGACCCCGAGAGAGCGCGCGAGAACGGTGTTTTTCAATGATGGACGAAGAGAGTGGGGCGGGGGAGGGGAAGGGTAGCGTACACGGGCCGGGCGAGATAGTCGACATCTCCGTCAGTACGGAAAACGGACCGCGCGTGGAAGATGACGACGTTGAACGGTGTGCGGCTCGCGACTAACCTAAAACGAGGCGTCGAAGAACCCCGTGCTCGTGGATCGACGGCAGGAGAGAAAGAGAGGGAGAGCAACGATCCGTGATTACGGAAATCACGGTCTAGAGTACGGCGGCCGAAACTTCTTTCCCTCTCCCTTTTTCTGCGTTTTTTGGGTTATTTTTGGTTAAAATTGTGGTTTTTTTGTTATTTTTGGGTTCTATTTGCGTTTTTGGTATTTTTGGGTTATACTCGCGGTTTTTGTTATTTTTAGGTTATTTTTCGGTTATATTTGCATTTTTGGTTATTTGTAGGTAATTTTTTTGATTATATTTGCGTTTTTTGGTTATTTTTAGGTTATAATTACGTTTTTTATATTTTTGAGGTTATATTTGGGTTTTTTTGGTTTTTAAGTTATACTTCAGTTTTTTTGTTATTTCTAGGTTATTTTCGCTTGTTTTTTTTTTTGTAATTTTTGTTATATTATTCTTTTGTCTTATAATTTTCCAAAACTCTATATCTTCGTTTCCTGAGAGTGAAGAAATAAAAATATGGAGAAAAAAAACATGTCGCTTTGCAACGTTGCAAACTACGAGACCAGACTTCTCTCTCGCCCTCTTCCTCTATTTCTCTCCCGGAAGTTCGAGGCTCGCAATTTTCATTCGATCGTTGTCGTTCCGCGATTCTACATAGATATAGATGGATAGGGAATAGACGAGGTTAGAGTAGAGTTTAGACTACCGGTGTACAAAGACCACCCCCGCCCCCCTTCCCCCTCGAAAACCAGCGTGCAGACGCACACGTGCATAAACAAACGTTTTATCGATTTTTTAAGAGCCAAGCTTTGTTATCTCCCGTATCTCCCTGTCACGGAGCACTCGACGTATCTTTGATGATACGCGCGGACACAACAACCCGGTTTTCATCAAGCGTCCATTTTCCGTAATTTTTTAAAGTTTTTTTTTCGCGGATAAAAATTTACCGGAAGTGCACCCTCGGATAAAAGTAATTCGAACGTGCGCAAAATTTTTCGTGGAGGATTCAAAAAATTCTTTCTCATCGACTCGCAGGGATGAAAACGTCAATCGTGCGAAAAAACAAGCGCGAGAAAAATGTGACGCGAGTAGGTCTCCAGCGTGTTGATTTTTCAAGCTTTACTTATTCTACAATATCTATATGTATATCTATACTTATATCAATATAAATCAAATATATCTATATTAATATATATACCTATATCTCCATATATCGAATATATCGAATATATCTGTATTTATACAGATCGGGTATATCTATATATCTATACGGATCTCGCTACTGCTGCCGCGAGACGGGGCCTATGTAAAGGCTTGCAAAATAGAACACGATCGCGATCGTGTGTCGAGAGGTGTGGGGGGTTAAACGCAGGCGCTAGTTGGGAACCGCGGAGGAAGAGCCAATACTCGCAAGAATCGTCCCTAGGAGAGCGCCTGGTGCCGAATCGCGCTGATTCTCTCTATCTCTCTTTCTTCTTCGCGCTATATCTGTATCGCGCTTATTCGCGAGCTCACGGTACGGTCGATACGGCAACACCGCGCCCAGACCGCCGCGCATACCGGCATCGTCGCGGCAAAGCCACTGGCGCGCACCCAGGCCGCGGAAAGAACGAGAAAGAGCGAGACCGACAGAGAGATGGCGGGGGGGTTGTAGAGACCGAGCGCGTCAGCGGCCGATCGAGTGCCGGCGGGGCAGGGGGGGTCGAGTAGAGCGCATGCGCGTCAACGGACGAGACGAAGTCGCCACCCGAAGCGCGCATGCGCTCGACAGAGAGAGAACGCGAAACTGTGGTGCGCATGCGCCCGGGTGAGAGAGAAACGGAACGCGGCGCGCGCATGCGCTCGAAGCGCCACTCGGCCGTGTGTATCGCGTTTCACCGTGCTCAAGACAAGCACCGAACTATCATCAGAGTTAAAACGAGTGAAAGAGAGAGAGACGAAACTCTCTGGAAAAAACGTCGATCCGCGCTTCTCACCCTCGGCTCTCTCGTGTAGCCGTTACGGACGGAGATAGATGCAAAACTCGGAACGTGCGAGAAGGAAGTACGGCGAATCCGGCAACCCTGTTTGCTTCGAGGCGAAAACCGGAGTTCCTATATATCGTTGGCTCCGAGTGTCGGAGAGAGACACGGTTAGCGCATGCGCGAGACTTCTCGAACGGCTCGAGGCGGTTCGCGACCTCGTATGCGTTAAGGAGCCAGACGCACGGGATACGAAAAATCGGAATCACCCTGAGCGGGGGTGAACGAGATAGATCTCTAACACCTCCCCCCTCCCCCCCCCCCAATCTGTCTTTCTTTCACCTTCCGGTTCTTAGCGTTTTCGCCCTTTTTTATCTCTCACTCTCTTTCTTTCTTCCTACCCGTTTCGTTACCGACTACCGAGCGCCCCCACAAATGAAATACGCGAGATTACGACGTTACGAGATAACTCCGACTCCTCTTGGAAATGCCGATTTTCCCACGCGACCGCTAGGATTGACCATGAGAAAATTCAAAGCGATTTTCTTTCGCATTCGCTTCTTTTTTTTTTTTTGCTCACCCGGACAAGTGGATATGAAAGAAACGCCTTCTCAGCGAATTTATAAGCGTTGGGACATAATAGGTACGCTGTTCCTCGCTGTTGCAAGGGACTCGCGTACCTATTTTTTTTCGCACGATATTATGATTATTATTATTATATACTTTCGAAATAAATAGTAACCTTTTCAATAATAATAATAATAATAATGATAATAATACTAATAATATATATTATTGAAAGTTCTAGTTATATTTCTATATCGTTTAAATACGTATACCCATGGCCTTAGAAATAGGTACGCTGACGTAGGCTATTTAAATGATTCGTCGTACCTATTTCCTATCGCTGTTCGAGAACTTCTCGGCCCGAGAAAAAAATTCACTTAAATCAAGGGAAGTCAAGAATCGCCAAACGTTTCTCAACGAAATTTCACTTTAGCACCGAGAGTCCTTATTCGTGATGCAATAAACGCGTGAACAACGAAAACGAGTTTGTTTGGGTTTGATTTTTGAAAAAAAGTCGTTTCTCCGAAGGAACTCGTGCGAAACACGAGATCGCGACGTTGCCACGTGACCGTAAAAAGTTATAATCCGTAGGACTCGTCAAAATGGCGCGGCAACGTCGCGAAGTCTCGTCGATGCTCCACTCGTGTTTCGCGGTCTACCGTTTCTCTCGTCATCGACGCACATTCGCGATCTTTTAACACCCGTGTCGTTCGACATGGAAATTTACTTTCGAACAACTTTGCTAATGACGACTTTTCGTGTAAAATTGAAAAAAAAAGAGTTATTAAATAAATAAAAAAATCACCCTGTTTTTTCGGGTGTAAATCGAAAAATATCGATCCTACGGAAAAAATTATAACAACACAAATTGTAGGAAATTTAATTCTGAACAACTTTGGTAATAACCATTTTTCGTGTAAAATTGAAAATAAACGAGTTATTTGAAAAACAAAAAACCACCCTTGAAATCAAGATGGCGGAAAATGCAACATCACTAGGAATTCGAAAACCGAAATGTAGACTCCCAGTAACCCCCCCTAACGAATTCCGAAGGAAAAATTCTACTTATAATTATTCCCGGGTCAAACGACAATTCGACTGGGCTAATGCGCGAAACGTACGCTCGCTGAAAAATGCATTTTTTTCGTGCGCACTCACCAGCATCGAATTCAACACTGTTGAGAGGGGTGACCCTTACCCCCTGGAAGAATTGGCAAAAATCGACGGTCGAACTTTGAAATTCTGCCAAAAATCGAGAAATGATCGGATTTCAATGATAAAAAAAGCATTTTAAAGAGAAAATCATAACGAAGAGATTGAGCTCAGAGCGGAGGGTCAAATTTCAAAGGAAAAAAAATTATCGACATTTCAATGAAAAAATTTATATTGGCTCAAAATAAAAAAATTTTGTATTTCAAGTATTTGTTTTTTTTTTCGGTCCATTTCGAAGTAATTTGATCCCCTGAGCACGAATCTACCATTCGTTTCCCACCAAAATCGAAAATTTCTGCTTTGGGTTTATTTGGGTTTATTTTAGTATATTTGGGTTTGTTTGGGTTGACGTTGAAACTTCGATACGGCATAATGCTCTACAACGAATCAGTCCTCTGATATATTTTTTCGACACGTGATTAATAGTCGAAAAAAAAACTAAAAATTAGGACTGGCAGGATGCAAATAAAAAAGCGAAAGAGAGAAAGAGACGCACGCGGCCAATTCCACGGTCCTCCTCCTGGCGGCCAAGGCCATCGTTGCGTCGGAAAGGTGGCCGCGGGCGCGTGCACCAATAATCCCGAGTCTTTTCGCCGCGGCACAATGACCGAGCGGCGCAACGCGAAAGCGTCACTAGGAGGGGCGCCGAGCCTAGTGGTGAAGGTGCGATCTTCCGGAGGTCCGCGGTTCCTCACACTTGTTCGGTACGAGCTTCGTGCGACACGTTACGAGCCACCGACGATCCGACACCGACCGACCGACTCGTTCGACACCATTTTCCGACCAAACAACGATTAATCACCTTTTTCCAAATTTTTGTATATTAACGATTAATCGAAATTAATAAATGGCTTATTGATAAAAATTAATCAATTATTTCGTACATTCTAAAGTCTAAAATGCATTTTTGGCTCGCACTTTTTTTTCGTTCTCGTTTTAGATACGTTAACTATGTAATTATTTATTTTTATTATTTTACTTTATTGTTTAATTTATTTATTTAGTTTATTTAATTTTTTGAATAATTTAATTTATTTAAATTCAAACACAGAAAATTATTATTTATTAATTATTGATTAACTATTGAATTAATCAATAATTATTTGCTAATAGTTATTAGCCATTATTTGATCAATTTTTTTTTCAAATTATTTTATTTATTTAATTTTTTAATATTTTAATTCATTTGAATTCACTGGGATATACTTTTCCGAAGTGTATATATGAGTTGAAGAGTTCTCTCGACCGTTTATATCGAACATGCGTGTGGCCTGACTTTTTCCCTCCTCGACGATCGCCCTCAGCGTCGATCTCGGGCCACCGCTGCGACAAGAAAAACATTCCTCGACTCGAACACCCCGAGAGTCTCGCGCTAAACGAGACAACGAAATTCTTCATTTTTTAAATTTTCCTTATTTCAATTTTTATTTCCTTATCTTCAGTGTTTGACAAAAATCAATTATTATTATTTTCTTATAAAATTCATTATTTCTCTTGTTTAAAAAAAATCAATGCGAGAATTAAAAAAATAGAAAAATGTTCCGAAAAACAAAAACGATTGTTTGGATTTTTTTCAATTTTTATTTTCTTATTCTCAGTGTTTAAAGGAATCAATTTTTTTTAATTCCATGATTTCTCGTGTAAAAAAAATTTAACGTGAGATAAAAAATTTGAAAAATTTCGCGAAGAAAAAAAATACGATTGGAGAGTATCGATATGTATCGGGCAGATTAGGAGATTTCCGGGGAGCCTCGATCAGCTGATCAAACGGCAAGACTGCGCGTCGCCAAAAAGAGAAGAAAAAAAAAAGCATAATTAACCTCCCTCGACTCGCGTGTACCGATATCGTTCCTTTGCTCCGTCGCGAGTCTCCGTATAACCTCCTCCTCCACTTTCGTGTGTGTCCACCCCTCGGCCCCTGGCCTCCTCCTTCGCCCACCGCGAAGCTTCTAGCCCCGCCAAGAGAGCCTCGATCAGCTGTTGGCCTCGGGGGAACAGAGAGAACTGTCAGTCGCGCGTTGTACTCTGGGGCCCGCTGGTCTCCGACCACGTGGCCCGCGATCTACTACCGCGCTCCTTCTATTCCTTCCTTTATCCATTTTACCTTTTTTTCCCTTTAACATCGAAAACGCTTTTTCTTTATTTTTACATACATCGTCGTTAGTTTTCCTCGATTTTTTGTGGTTGCGATCAGCCAATAAAAATTCAAAAAAAAAATCGTCTTCATTATTATTATAATCAGTTATTATATTATTAGTTATTATTATCATTATTATTATTTTGTTTGGTTTAGCATTTTTTTTTCGTTTCAAGTTATTATTTTTTGTTTGGGTTTTTATTATTATTTAATATTTCGAGTTATTATCATTATTATGATTTTGTTTAGGTTATTATTATTATTATTACTTATTAAACAATATATTTTTATGATAATAAAAATGAACCATTTTCGATGTTTTTTCTTTTCTTTATCGTTTCTTGAAGAGATGCGAAACAACGAAAGCTGTTTCCAGGTTATATCGATACTCGTATAGAGTTTCAATTTTGACTCGGAGACTTCTCTGTTGAATATCTGTTTGGGTTTGTTTGGGTTTTAACGAAGCGAAGGAAAAGCTCTCTTTTGTGCCTCGACCGAGCTTTCGGCTGGGGAATAGAAAACCGCGCGTGCGCGGTGTTTGTTTTTTTTCGAATTGAAATCGTCGACGCTAATTTCCGATATTGTCCTCCGTGACCTTGAGATTGCCGGGTCGGGCGCCCGGCGAACGCCGATCGGGAAGAAAAAGAGAAAAAAAAACGAGAAATGGAGGTGCGCGTAGACGAGACGTGAAGCGTGCTTGCGGCGAGACCGACTGGGGTGGGGGGAAGTGGAACATTGAAGCGTGTGCTAGTCGGTGAAAAGGAAGGGGTGGGGGAGAAGGGGGCGTTGGCGGGGGGGAGGGGGGAAGGAAAGGCTGAGAGAGAAACCATGTCCTACCCCACGAGAGAGCACGTGGCGCGATCGCACACTCGCACACGTACAACCTCGCCCGAAGATACACACCGGGGTCTCGCGGAGTTCTCGTTCTCGCTCACTCGCGTTCTACCCGCGGTACGACGATGACGCCCGACGACGGCGACGTCCACGGACCACGTGGACTCCATCTCTTCCCACCTATCAAATCTTACGCGCATGCGCAAACGCGCTTAACGTGAAAATTTCGTTGATTTCGTTTGGGTTTGATTTTTAAACCCCCCTGGTCAATAGATGGTTCCAGGTAGACAAAATGAACGATCCGGAAATGAAATAGCGGTGGAAATTGAACTTTTGAACGGAAATGGTCGAAAAACCCCTTAAAGTTTTGAGATTCAGGACTATGCGTTGGGTTAGACTTGTAGAGGGGATGATAACGAAGAGAATGAAAAAAAAAATTTTGTTCTAGCGTGAAAATTGACCGAGTTATGAAGGTTTGAAGTTTTACGTATATACCGGGTGTCCTAGGCTAAGAGGATCAATCGAATATCTCCGGAACGGATGGTCCGATCGAAAAATTGTTTCAATGAAAGTTGAAGGGTTTTGAGAGATGAAGACGATCCATTTACTACTTTGAAGATCGAGGTGACAAAGTCAAATGAAGGTTAGGATTCGAAGGTTTTTCGCAATGATGGAGGGTTGTTTGAACGAAGATGAGTTCGAGGAGTAAAACCTATTGTATCGTTGGTTATCTTAGCGACGAGGGAGGAACAAATATGCAAATTCGAACGACTCGTGAATAGCAGATACAGAATATGCAGATGAATTTACATACGTAAATATCTATTTTTCGATTCTCGGGTGTTCCCTAACGAGCGGAGGTGAAAAACTCGCGGCGTCGATTTTAACGAACTTTCGGATGCGCGTATTCGACTCGTTACGAAATTCGATTCAGCTCTTGTTTATTCTCTCCGAATTCAACTGGTGCATTTTCGCACGATATTGCATTTTTTTAATTGTCTCGCCCTTATTCCCTGCCGATTAACGAAAATTCCGATGTTCCAACTCGAATAATGATACAGTTCGTAATTTGAATATTTTTCAACGATACGTAAATTCGCTTAACGAGCGTTAATTAACGCGGGTTAAAAAAAAAAAACAATTCACGAGGTCGTCGTCGACCGGCGTCCGAACGGCGTCGCGACGAGAACGCGACGCCGAGAATAGAAAATCATTCGGGCTTCGGTCCAGGGTACACTGTCCTAAAGATCCTCCTCTCGTTTATTCTCCCTAATTTTTCAATCGTTAGAAAATCGTATTTCCCGATTTTATCTTTCAGTCCTTATCAATAATCACGAAACATTTACATAATTTACAGTTTCCATTCGACGATTCTAAAAATCGATATTTATTCTCGTTACAGGTTAACACGAGGAACGAATGGTCGACTTTGTGCGAGCAATTTCATCTGCCTGGCGGCTGCGTAAACAGCGGGGTCGGACTCAAACAAGTTTACCTCCGGTAGGTTTGTCAATCCTTAAGAGGGTAGGGGGTAAAAAATGCACTCTTCGAGGAGAATCATCATTAAGGGGTCAAAATCAATCCTCAAGTCGCCAAAATCGATTCTTAAGAGCAACACAATGACTCAAGGGGTTAATATCAATCCTTAAGGGGGTAAGGGGTAAACAATGCACTCTTCGAGGAGAATCATCATTAAGGGGTCAAAATCAATCCTTAAGTCGCCAAAATCGATTCTTAAGAGGAGCAGAATGACTCAAGGGGTTAATATCAATCCTTAAGGGGGTAGGGGGTAAAAAATGCACTCTTTGAGG
>JAPYZJ010009732.1:0-11336 GCA_030522765.1 Ophioninae sp. B BG-2022a
AAACAAACCCCAGCATACTGTCACTCCAGCTTCACCGTGGCCATAATTGTGAACGATCTAATAATTTCACGAAACGTCGATCTCAATTTTATCGTTATCGACGTTATCAATTTTTATCCAAGCGAAATATATTCAAACCCAAACAAACCCAAACAAGCAAAAATGGAAAGTAGAATGGAAATGTTCACCTGAAATTTAGTCCCGTTTGGTCGCGAGCGAACTTCCCTCTCGAGACGTATCTCAGTTCGTTTTGGACGAAGTCCGCTCCAGTGTTTCACAACTTCACATTCCTGAAAGGAAATAGCGTGCTCGAAAAAATTATAGCTTAACTTAATTTTAATTTTTTTTTTCTATTTACTTGAAAATACGTTTTGGTGAATCAGGCAACAACGATCTGTATGTTTTGTATAGGAAACATCGAGGATTCGTTCCGGAAGAAGAAAAGAAATATCACGTTGAGGATTTTCGAAAATAATTTCGGAATTGATTATAGTAATTTCGGAATAATTTCGAGTTAATGATTCAGAATAATAATAATAATAATTCGAAATAATTTCGGAATAATAATAATTCGAAATAATTTCGGAATAATAATAATTCGAAATAATTTCGGAATAATAATAATTCGAAATAATTTCGGAATAATAATAATAATTCGAAATAATTTCGGAATAATAATAATCATTCGAAATAATTTCCGGATAATAATAATAATAATAATTCGAAATAATTTCGAAACAATTTCGTAATAATTCGGGATAATTTTAGGATAATTCCGAAAATTCGGAATTCGAAATTGGTCTGCCAATGGAAGAAAATAACGGTTTTTAACACGATTTTGTGACTTTCGGAATAATGATAAACAGTGATGCTGAGAAAATATTTGAGTTTACGTAAACTGAGTGTCTACGAGTGTGAATACGAGTGATATTTCCTCCGGCGTTTTTTTTTTTCGTTCAAAAAAATTATCGTCCCCGAAGTGAAAAATTGGGGATTCGAGAGTGATGATAATTACCGCGAGAGCCGGTAAAATTCTCGTGCAACCGTCGCGAATGAATTTGGTCTCGTTGTAACGGATTTGAGTGTCGTAATCGTTTGGAGAAGCCGAGCCTCCGGTGACCACGGTTTCTATGCTGAAATAATTTGCGAAAGGAGGTAACATAGTATCTTTACAAAAAGAAGATACGTTGAAGTCTTCTTTATTGGAACGAAGAAAATAAATAAAAAAATTTTTTTTTTCGAATTTTTTAAATTTGTGTGGTCGAAGGAAAGAAGACAATTGTGTGTGTGTGTTTTTTTTTAAATATTAACATACTTGGGAATTATGTAATTGCCCGGATTGTCTTCTTCGATGAAAACATTAAAAGCCCATGGTGCCTTGACCTGTGAAAACATTACGATTTTTCAGTCGCAAAATCTCATCCTGGAGAAACGAAAAAATTCGATGTTTCGCGACGATACGAATTAACCCTTAATTACACGCACAAAGAAAATTACTAATTTTCAAATAGTATGAGTAATTTTTTAATATATTTAAAAAATATAAATAAACGAAACTATTTTATTATTAAAGTGTTTTGTTTATAATATAATATAGTAATTTTCAAATAGTATGAGTAATTTTTAATATATTTAAAAAATATAAATAAATGAAACTATTTTATTATTAAAGTGCTTTGTTTATTCTATAATATCTATAAGTAATAACATGAATTATTAATTTTGAAAAAATGAGTTAAACTTAAAGAATTATGAATAATCAACATTTTTATCCGAAAATGTTTTGGCCCCATGCGAGTAATTAAGGGTTAAACGGGAACCCAAAAAAAAAATGAAAACTTCCGGTACCCTGGTTACTTGACCCCTAATGGGAATCAGCGACGAATCATTTGCGAGTTCTCGTGCCCCGAGACCACTGCAGTTTATTACAGTCTCGTAGCCGTCCTTTTCCAACTCCTCGAAACTATTGATCCTCTTTTTTCGCATTATCCCACCAACCGACACGAATTTCTTCATGAGCCAGGGTAGAAATCTCGTAGGCTCGGCTGTAAATGTCACGAAGTGCATACCGCCTCTGCAAAGAAAATCTCGTCGAAAAATCATGAAACACACAATTTCTGTCGTTTTACCTAAAAGCGAAATTTCAAAAGCTGAGAAAAGCCAATTAAAATCCGAACAAAAATATTCGATAAGAGTGCCGGAGAAAATTGCAATTCGTAAACGAAATAAATAATAACCGGTTCAATTATTGTAATTTTCACTGAAACAATTAAGTAAAAATGTATTCGAATTTATTTAATTGGTTCGTGACATTTTCAAGAAATTCACGATATTATTATTACAATGATTAAAAAAGATTTAATTGCTTCTGTTTAAGCAGTTCAATAATTAAATAATTAACATTACATTAAACTGTTAAATTATTCCCTATAATATAAATTATTACATTAATAAAATAATTGAATTTAATTAATATTTAATAAATAATTTATATGATATTTATTAATTCAATTATACAATATAGTACAAATTATATAATTATCTAATTGCTTAAATCCAAACAATTGGATGTTTTTTTTAATGATTGTAATAATAATATCGTGAAATTCTTCAAAATTGCACTAAACAATTAAATAAATTTGAAAAAATTATTTGTAAATAATGTGTATTATTTTAAATAATTATTTAATACAATTAAATTATTATATTTAATTCTTTAAGCAACTAAATAATTAATTAAAGGTTTTACATTCATTTTACATTTTGTATGTTTAAAAAAAATCTTTAATTCAAGATTTATTGCCTAAGAAATTAATTATAGAAGGAAATAACGAGGGAATGAAAAAAGTTCGAGAATTACCCATAAGTCGTTCCGTGTTCTTTGCCCCAACGTGAGAGCTCTTCGTCCGTCAATTCGACAGCTCCGTAAACTATGGATTTCCATGCCGGCATCGCGAAACCGCTAGCTCGCCGAACTCGAGTAACCGGTACGAGGCATACTCCAGCCTTATCGGCAAATCCACGTTTCCAAAACGACTCGAACCATCGATGAGTCTCGCCGCCCCATCGTCTGCAATTTCCTTCGAATTCACATCGATTGAAGGCTTTTTGCATTTTTTCACTCTCGAATACGTTCGGACTATAAATCTATTCGGAAATTACCGAAAAATTCTTAATGTCCGAAAAAAAGCTCGACAAACTCCAAATTTCATTTGCTTTAGATTTTTTTAACGATGAATATATAAAAAAACAAAAAAAACAAAAAAAATAATGGATTCGGTGTCAAATAAATCGGCAGCAAAGTAATCGGTAACAAAACAATCGGAATGGAAAATATTCGTATCAGAGTGTATTAAAAGGGCATTAAAAGAGTTGGCATCGAATATTTCGATATCAAAGATATCGGTACTCCAAAGATCGGTAGCCGAAAAATCGGTCTCAGAGAAGTTGATGTCAGGAAAATGTGCATTAAGGAAATAATGATTTTTTAAAAAGAGAGATATAAAAAAAAATGACAAACCCGTTATCGAAACGGTCGGTACGAAAAATGTATATCAGAGAAATGAATAAGAGAAAAATCGGTATCAAGGAAACCGATATTAGAGGAGTTTCGATCGGATAAATCAGAATCCGTGAAATAGAGATTAAAGAAATCGGTATCTGAGAATTCAATACCTGAGAGATAAGAATCAAAGATATCGGTATCGGAGGATTCCATATTTAAGAGACCGGAAACGACGAAATCGGTATAAAAGAATTCGGTATTCGTGAAATCGGTATCAAAGAAATCAGTATCTAAAAAATTGGGATCGAAGAAATCAGTGTCCGAGAAATCTGCACGAAAGAAATCGGTATCCGAGAAATCGGCATGAAAGAAATCGGTATAAAATAATTCGGTATTCGAGAAATCGGTATCAAAGAAATCAGTATCTAAAAAATCGGTATCCGAGAAATCGGCATGAAAGAAATCGGTATAAAATAATTTGGTATTCAAGAAATCGGTATCAAAGAAATCAGTATCTAAAAAATCGGTATCAAAGAAATCAGTATCTAAAAAATCGGGATCAAAGAAATCATTATCCGAGAAATCGGCACGAAAGAAATCGGTATCCGAGAAATCGGCATGAAAGAAATCGGTATAAAATAATTCGGTATTCGAGAAATCGGTATCAAAGAAATCAGTATCTAAAGAAATCGGTATCAAAGAAATCAGTATCTAAAAAATCGGCACGAAAGAAATCGGTATCCGAGAAATCGGCATGAAAGAAATCGGTATCTGAGAAATCGACATGAAATAAATCGGTATCGGAGAAGTTCTCATTCGAAAAATCATCAATGACCAAAGAATGAATATTTCAAAATAAAAATCGGATCAACTCACATAAAATCGGTATCGGAGGTATCGCCAAGAATGAAAGGTCCCCAAAGACCAGCGCTTCCGTCCCCGGTAGTTTCGGGGGTAAAAACATCGGCGTAAATCGTTACGGAAGCTTTTGGAAAAGCTCGTTTGATGGCAATCGCTGAGGTGATACCGATCACACCGGCGCCGATAACAGCGATGTTCATATTTTTTTTAAATATCACGACACGGTAAACCCAAACAAACCCAAACAAAACGGTGCTTTCGAGCGTAAGTTCGATGTCGACTGCACGAGATGTGAATTATCAATAATTGCTTGGTACTTACTCAGAAATAATTGTCGAGAGTCGATACAAAGAAGTAATCAGGAACGATGAGAAAAACATCCAGAAGAGGAGCAAAGGGGCCGAAAAGATAGCCTCTTATCGCTTCGATACGAAAGCTCATTTAATAAACGGAATCCAACGATGTCACATATTCATCGCATAATTCCATTCAAACAGCAGGGCTATTATGCTAGAATATGGAAATCGTTATTGGAAATCGTGATTTATCAAAATATCGAATTTTTTAATCGTTTTTCCAAGGAATTAAAGCTGCACTAAACGTTTATCGAAATTTTCGACTCGTCGAAACGTTTGCACCTCGCTAATCGATAAACGGGGCATAATCCTTCAAACCTTGAGACACAAAGGCTTTATACTCTGCTTACCGATAGCGAGATACAATTTTTTCTCATCCTCGTAGATTTATTTAATTTCGCTTCCTCGAACTTCGATCGATTTCCCACTGCGGTTTTCCGTTCAATTTTATTTCTTCCTTTTTCTTCTTTTAATTCCGAAACTTTTGTTACTTCCGGGCGGACGAAGAAATTTTATGAAATTAGGGGAAGAAATAAAATTACTTCCATTAATTCGAAATTTAAAAAATAAAAGTGAAGAAATGAAATTTTTTCCTTTTTCTTTTTTTATTTCCGAAACTTTTGTTACTTCCGGGCAGACGAAGAAATTTTATGAAATTAAGGGAAGAAATAAAATGTCTTCCATTAATTCGAAATTTAAAAAAGAAAAGAGAAGAAATGACATTTTTTTCCTTTTTCTTTTTTTAATTCCGAAACTTTTGTTACTTCCGGGCGGACGAAGAAATTTTATGAAATGAAGGGAAGAAATAAAATAGCTTCCATTAATTCGAAATGTAAAAAATAAAAGTGAAGAAATGACATTTTTTTCCTTTTTCTTCTTTGAATTCCGAAACTTTTGTTACTTCCTGGCAGACGAGGAAATTTTATGGAATTAAAGGAAGAAATAAAATGACTTCCATTAATTCGAAATTTAAACAAGAAAAGAGAAGAAATGAAACTTTTTCTTCTTTTAATTCTAAAACTTTTGCTACTTCCGGACAGACGAAGAAATTTTATGAAATTAAGGGAAGAAATAAAATGACTTCCATTAATTCGAAATTTAAAAAATAAAAGTGAAGAAATGAAACTTTTTTTTGCTTCTTTAATTCCGAAAATTTTGTGACTTCCGGGCAGACGAAGAAATTTTATGAAATTAAGGGGAGAAATAAAATTACTTCCATTAATTCGAAATTTAAAAAAGAAAAGAGAAGCAATTAAACTTTTTCTTCTTTTTATTCCAAAACTTTTGTTACTTCCGGGCAGACGAAGAAATTTCATGAAATTAAGGGAAGAAATAAAATGCCTCCTTAATTCGAAATTAAAAAAACAAAAGGAAGAAATGAAACTTTTTTTTTCCTTCTTTAATTCCGAAACTTTTGTTATTTCCGGGCAGAGGTACGAGGTGGGTTCGATCTTGACGATTCGAGACTCGATCACATCACTGAACCTCCTTCGGTCTTTACGATCATCGAGAGGTCCCTCGTCCTCAACGCTTTTGTATATTATTTCCGTTGCTACTTGACGATCCCTCGTTGATAGCCCGTATTTATTTACACGATATCCGAGTACCTTAGACACAATAAAGTCCGGAAATGCCACGAAGTATAGCCGAGTCCAATTTCGATATTACCGATCCAACGAGTCACGATTTTTCAAGAAACGATTTCTTCTTTTCTTACTAAACGAAAAATGCTCCATTCCCCCACTCCCGCAAGCCTTTATCTCAGAATGTACAATAGAACGATTTTAGGGATGATTAAAGTCGATCGAGAAATCACCCTGGATCGAATTCATGATTTGATGAAGAGATAGATAATTGATGAAATAAATTGTATAATTATTTGTTGATTTTGGAAAATTGTATTTTCGGGGAATTTCAACGTCATAAAGTGCCAGGTTTTCTCAACTATGAGCATTCATTATGATCGTGTTGTTATCGGATTAGCAATATCTGATTGCGTTCAGCTGGGTGGCCGGAGCAACGAGAAGCGATCGCGACGTTTCGTCGTTGCTAACCGTTTCGAATAACAGACACCGAGTTCCGATCGAAAGACAGAGAGAGAGAGAGAGAGAAAGAAAGAAAAAATGATAGTCCAGAACAGCCGAGAATTTTTGTTATCGGATACTCGAAGCAGAAAGGAGTTGACAGCCGATCGTTATCTATAAAATTATATTCACGAATTCAACTTATTATTGATTTTTCATAGGTTGCAATAAAAGACGTTCTTTGATTCGGGTATAACTTTATAGACTAGAGAAAAAATTTATTTTTATTTAAATGGAATTTTTATTTGAATTTAATTAACGATTTAAAGTCAGTTATAGTTTTTAATCGATCGAATTACAAACTCGAATTTGTAAAGGATACGATTTTCACAAATTGATTAGTTCGTTTAATTTTGATAGATCGTGGTAAAAATGAATTATTACAAATTCATTCGATGATGAAATGGCTATTTCTTCTATGTCTTCAAACTCGATTTATGATGAGGTGTAGAAATACTTTTTTATCCACTGCATATATATCGGTTCTGTGATTACTTGAACTATTTTTAGGAATTTCCAAATAGCTTTTATTCCCTAAATCAAATTAAATGCGACTTTAGTGCGTTTTTTTTTTACACTTTATCACGAATTACATGTTTGAATTTCAATTGTGGCGGGCTTTGTACGGGGTACACATTTTTGACGCGTGGCGGCGCTCGCACTAGAAATTAAAGGTCCACTGTGACACCGACCGTGCATAAGTGCGAGACAGCGAATTTCAAATACTCAATAATAGCTAAATTAATTGATTTCTCGATTGAAATAAAACGAACATCTTCCTCTCGGTTGTTCAATGAACAAAAGCATCTCTTCCTTTTTTCGAAACGTGATCCGTCATGAAAAAAAATTCTGTTGAAATTATTTTTACCGACCGAACGCTTACCCTTAAGGTTGTTTCCACGAGTGCCTCGCGACCGGATTGAAACCTTTTGTTATTCGTCTTCGCGGCGAAACTCCGAATATTTGAGGTTAGGAATTGCTCGACCGTTCATAACTTACGTATTTTGTTCGATCGAATATAAATCAGAGAAGAAAGACTGTTTTCTGATATTATTCACGAATCGTAACGCGCTAATTAGTTTCGGTCGCGTTCTTAAATCGTAAATAACAAAAAATGAGGTTAACTACCGCACTTTTCGTTCGGTGGAACCCCATATCAGTGAAATATGCAAATCTGCCGGATCGATATATAAAACGTTCGATGGAACAAGTAAGTTGATGTTTAACGAAACGTCAAATTTTTCTCATTTCATAACTTATCTTTCGATATATATATTTCGATATTTTCGATAACTAGTATCTTACGACGTCACATATTTATACGAAAACTGAACGAACGTTGTCAGGTTTACTGGAGAACGCCACGCAAGCCAAATTATCTACCAAGGACGACCGAGCGCAAAGATTTTGTCTTCACGAGCAATCGACCATGGACGAGACCTTTTTACATACAGAATGCACCGGGGACTCACCGTCGATCTCCCCCCGTAGAACCTATCAAAGATTGGAGTTGGTTCCGAGGGGACAGAGTAAGAAACCCAAAAATCAATTGAATAAAGATAACGATAAAAAGCATTTATTTACGCATGGCGTAAATCGTATACTTCGCCTTGCGAAAATGCCATGATTCGGATCATACCAGTCCGAATCGACGACTCGAATCCTTGAATTCGCTCATCATTGTTTGTCTAGCTCTTAAGGGCATAACGAATATCGACATAACCTCACAAATTTACGAAATCCGTTTTCTCGGCGTCAATTAAATTTACGGCGAAAAATTGAGCATCGGTCTTTGTAGGATTCATAGAGACGGAAATAGATGCTTGAATTTTACGTTGAAAATGTTTCGTCCTTGAGAAATTGCGATTTAAAATTTTCGACTATCTCTCTCGCACTCGTGTGTCACGTGGTACGTCTTCGACATGTCCTTAATTAACCCTTTTTATACACACCTCCGGTGTGTATGAAACAAATGTAAAAATGTATCTTGAAGTATCAACAACGAGGTAGGATTAGAATTTTTAGAACAAAAAATTAATATTGTACTATTAATATTATAAAAATTAATAATGTATAATAATTTATTAATATATTAATTTATGAAATGTGTAAAAATGAGCAAAGTCGCCAAAATCCGTGTTTTTTGTTTTTCCAAAAAATGTTAAAAATCTTCCGTTATTTTTAAAGATAATTAAATGCAATTTTCACGAATATAATTGTTAACAGATGGGACTTTTATAAAAAAAAATAGTGCAATATTGGATCTTTAAAAAAAGATATTAATTTGGCCACTGGCGATTAAAAGCTTCGTATTCAGCCCGAAAGTTTGGCATTGGGGTCCATTGGACCCCAGGTGTATACGAAGGCTGGAAGAATTTTCTTCGCTATGGTCCGCAAGAGAGTGAAAACATTGGACCAGTTGTCTCTGCCTCTCGTATCAGAGTCAAGATTACCGAAGCACTTCAGCAGCTTAGTAACAATTAGTCAAAAAAGCTTGTGAGCTAAAAATCAATATTCTTCAATGTTACCCAGTAAAATTTGAGTCACGTAGAATTTGATAAAAAAAATGAATCCTTTCGTCCAATCTATTTATGCTCATAAATTGATCTATTTAAAAATGTATTTCAGCTATGAACAAATGTATCGATTTTCCTATATAGCATTGAACAGGAAGCGAAACGTCTGTCCACAGGTAGAAATTCTAGTCGGTAGAGATAAGGGAAAGCAGGGTTTAGTAATGAAGATCGTAGCGGAAAGAAATTGGGTTTTCGTCGAGGGCCTGAACACTAATTTGCGAATGATTGGAAAAGAGGAATCCGGCTTTCCTGGTGTGGCCGTCCAAATCGAAGCTCCGCTGCTGGTGACATCGGACATCAAACTTGTGGATCCGAGCGATCTGTCAGTACCTTTCGGTTTCATACGTACCCGTAGCTTCAATTATCATTGCGTACATGCAACTTTGCCATTGTTTTTGTTCGCTCGATCGATAAATGTTTCTTCCGGAATGGTACAGAAAAGCAACCGACATAGAGTGGCGATACACGTCGGAGGGTGAACGAGTGAGGGTTTCGGTGAGAACAGGACGAGTTATTCCGATTCCCATCGCTGACATGGCAACGATGGATTACAAGCTTCCACATCTGTACAAGGACCGCCCCAAAGATACGCTTAAAGCAGACGTTGAATCGATCACGTTTCGGGTAAGTGAATTTTATGAAACTACGACAGATATCAATTGCTTTTTATAATCATTATTGCTTTTTATAATCATTATTGCCTTTTATAATTATTATTGCCTTTTTTCTATATAAAATTTTGCTTCTTGCATATACTTTGGTTTTCTTCTTCTATGAGAGCTTAGAAATTTTTAACTTTCGATATTGCGAAAATCCTTTCAATTTCGATTAACCATGTCAGGTATCATTATTGCAGAACCTGATTGTCGATATTAACCCAAAAAAATGGACAAATTAGCCGATTCATATTTAAGCGCATGACGAACATGGACATAACCTCACAAATTTTCAAAACCCGTTTTCTCGGCGTCGAGGAAGTTTAGGGCGAATAATCGAGCATCAGTCTTTGTAGAATTCATAGAGACAGAAATAGATGCTTGAATTTTACGATAAAAATGTTTCGTCCTTGAGAAATTGCGATTTAAAAATTCGCAACAACCCGAAATTCTAGGTTAGAAAAAACAATAACCTCAATTCTCCATCCTACAACTTTCTACAATCTTGAATCCCAACAATTTCAACTTTCAAAAAGAAAAAGCATTATAATACTAAAATTTCCGATATATTATTGTGACTTCGGGAAAAAATTTTGCCAAGTGTGATACATAACCTCAAAAACGTAAAACTCAGTATAAAATGCTGTTACTTTTCAGCCTGAGCTGAAAACGTTCGAGATGGACATAATGGACAAAATGGGGATAAAGGAAGATCGCGTGCCCAAGAAGTACTGGTGGTACTAGATTATCCATGTGTAATAACATTTAAACTCCTTACTTTACGATTTCAATAAAAGAAGAAAGAACTGAGATATGAGCTTTTCATCAGCATATGACGACGTTTTTTTCGATACGTTATATTTACAATACTTACTAAAGGAAGAGAAGAAATATTTTCTGTTCTGTTCAGGTAACAACGCGAATCTCTTCGTGTCTCCAAAAAAAAAAAAAAAATGCAAATCGTCGACGAATTCAGTTACAGGACGATTAACGTCCGATCTCGTTCGATCGTTAAGGGAATGCCGAACACGCTTTGGGCCACCTCGAAATTTCAAAAGTCAATTTCTCCCAAACCATTGAACCGATTGGGATGAAATGTCTTTTGTGTACTCAGGAGGCTTGCTCGAAGAAGAACATGCTCGGCATTTTCCGAAATTATGAAAAAAATTGTGCAGTTTGTGGTTACCATGGGAGAAATTGCGAGCTACACTCCATTGTATTGCACTTTCACAAATTTGCCGAGCATAAGGTTCTAAAGCGGTGAAGAGTACACATTTTGAGCTTTGTTTCATCGATTT
>JAPYZJ010009733.1:0-12434 GCA_030522765.1 Ophioninae sp. B BG-2022a
GGAAAAATTGGCAAAAATCGATGGTCCAACTTTGAAATTCTGCCAAAAATCGAAAAATCATCGGATTTCAATTTTTAAAAAAGCATTTTGAAGAGAAAACCATAACGAAGAGATTGAGCGCAGAGTGGAGTGCCCAATCCTAAAGGAAAAAAAGTTATCAATGATTCAATGAAAAAACTTATTTTCCGCAAAAATCCAAAAAAATTTTGGATTTTTAATATTTTTTTTATTGGTCCATTTCGATGTAATTTTATCCCCTGAGCACGAATCAACCATTCATTTCCCCCAAAACCCAACATTTCCATAAAAAAATCGTAAAATACTTCTAAAAACACGATTTTTTCCTTTGCTTGGTGTTTTCTACAAAAATTCTATGATATTCGTAATCAGCAGGAAATTTTCGATTCGATAGACCCTCAAAACTATTTTAGAATCGAAAAAAAACGTTCGAGCCTCTTACCTAGGCGTATCAAAGCCTTCTTTGTCCGAAAGCGAATTGACCACCCATTTCCTCAGAATTTGCAATTTTCACGCCTTGCAATATATTATGGTAAATATAGTTTCTTCTCTGCGAGTCTTACGTGCCCAAGTGGCACGACGACCGCAACGCGCGGCAACTGAAGTCAACCACGGAACAGCAGAAATAAGATATATTTTTGCACGTTCGATACAAGCCGGTGTGGCAGCACTGTCGAAAGTAGATGTCTCAGTGTAATTCGGAGAAACGGAAAGAAACGCTGAGTTCCCGGATAAAAGTCGAACAGCGTTTATCTCGTCGGTTGCTCGAAGCGTAAACCCTCCAGGCGTCAACTTAGTCGCAATATATTACGAACTGGACGTTACATGTGGAATTCAAGTATTTTTCTAATATTTTATTTTTATCTGCGAAAAAAAGGTTGAGTGATAAAAAAAAATTTTTTTTTTTCAAACGTCGGGTAAAATTCACTTTGATATTTATGATTTAGTATTTTCAGTGTTCAGTTTTTTTTCATGCAGCGCAGTCTTCCGGTTTGATACACAATTGAATAAAAATGGTGGCGATGTTACGTAACAACGTATAATTATAAGAAAAATAATCTTTATTTTTTTTTTTTGTATAAAAAAGGTCGTATAAAATATTTATATACAATAATAGAAATATCTACACGAGATAATGGTACGCGTACATCAGTACCGTCCGACGGAATCGCATTCACCGTGTCAATTAGGGAGAAGTGAAAGACGTGCCCCCTTCGAGTGCGAAAGAGTTCGTTCGAATTGTGGTGAAATTCTCGTGAACGTTTCGTATTCAGGATAAAACTGGAGTAGAGCTTTGAGAAAATTAATTGATAAAGGGTCAAAAGATTAAAGCTATGGCTGTTACAAAAATGTTGCATTTAGTCTCTTTCAGCGAAACTCCCATAAATACTCCGATCACGTGATTTTCTTTTTGCTCTTTACTCGATTTGGGCTTCGGTATCATCGTCATCGTAATCATCTCCGTTAATAATCGTTATCAATAAGCGTCAAAAGTAGAATCGTCGATATTTCCGGAAGTGTCCGAATTGCTCTCGGCTGCGTTGACGAACGCCGATGACAAATCACCGGACAGCTTGCTAACCGATTGAGACGAAACGTCGTACATGAATATTTCCTTATCAGCGTGAGAATCATCCTCGAGTCTGGAACGGACATGAGAAAGGGATCTCTTATGAAAAAAAAGAAAGTCAATTAGCTCACTCGTTGCATTTAACGGTACACGATGCCAATAGCACGAGAAAAGTAACCTCAAAATATTTTCGTAACGAGCTTCCATAAACGTTAAAGAGCCATAAAGGACAACGTGGCTGTTTCTTCGTTGCTTAAAGTAGAACAAGTTACACTTCGTACATTTCGTATCGATAAATAATTTTTTTTTTTTCGTGCAACGATTTATTACCGTTTGCTGATAAGTGGATTTCTCAAACACTTGCTTTGAAATGATTATTCATTATTTCGATTCAACTTTAAGATTTTTCTAAGTTTCGAAGGTTTTTAAGACGATACAAAATTGATTTATTCAAAATAAATAATTTTTGCAATTGTTACATCGTCAGGTTTTCTTCATCAAACTACATTCTATTTACTCAGTATTATACAACGTCTGAATGCGGTAGCATGTAATATCATACGACAAAATAATATCAAACAAACGAACCCAAACAAAACATCATTTTTTGGGTTGGTTTATTTGTGTGGTTTTATTTGTTTCTGGACTTCCTGGGGATATTTTATCGTCGTGGTGTTTTGTCACGTGATATTTCGTGCTCGATATTTCGTCGAGTGATCAGGTGACGTAGAACCATGAATGCAGAATAAAAAAATAGTAAGCCTGGGGAAAATATAAGTACACGAAAGGAGTAAAACTCACGTAGTAACAAGAAGTACGACCGATTGCCTCTGGGGTTCCGTGTGGCGCTCCTGTTCCAGCCATTTTGTATAATTTTCCACGTTCGGTATCTTCACGAGTTGTTTGAGCGAATCACCAGCCAGGAATTTAACGGATTGTGTTCCGGCGTGCATTCTACTTTGTCTTTTCTGATCATCCAAGCCTGTTTTATCAGTGGGAACAGAATTGTCTCGAAAGTCGCTGTAATCGACAGGCGCTAGAACGACAACGCTCGAGATTCTTCTGCCTCTGAGTTCCGGAACATCGGGAATTGGAAACGAAGCGCCGCTAACTTTCAGTGGAAGATAACGATTGTATTGTTGTTTATCATTTGATTTCGTGTCAATGGAAACGGGTTGGAGATGGGTAGCGTCCTCTCTTATGTGCTGATCAGCGATCGCTTGTCCTTGAGCTGTATTCGGGTCGAAGTGTACTACTTTCATTTGCACACCTCCGGGCTTGAGAGTCGCGTGTTCAACTTTTGTGAAAGTCGATTTTTTCTTTGTGTATTCGAGAGCGTTGCTCGTGACGTTCTTGGGTCTCTTGACGATCGATGGTACGGGCTCGCTCGCTGCTGTTGCGGCGGCGCCACCAGCGCCGTAAAAGTTCGCTAGTGCCTCGGGTGGAAGATTCTCAATGGGAATACCACCAACTTTGTCGTAATCAAGGACTTGAATATCGGCGTTACCTAGTATACCAGAACTGAGCAATTGTTCTCTAATGTCCTCGGGCACTTCGTCTGGCAGATTGGCAATGTTCTCTTTGATTCGAGCTTCGTTTTTGGGCACGAGGGTCGTCGAGGTAGATGTAGTTGGAGCTGGCGTTTTCGGCGTTGTCGGTGTCGCGAGTAATCGAGAATCGTTGTAAGAATTCGCAAAAGAGATCGCTGACGGAGCTGTTGGCCTTGGATCATTGATGTTGCTCAACGGTGTTGCGTATATTTTGTCCTTGCCACGATCCTGGAAAACGGGCCGGCCATCCCAAAGCGACGATTGCGACGTTGCTTGAATCCTCTGCTGTTGAGGAGTCGGCAAATTTTGCGCGAAGAACGATTGTTGATCGTTTTGATAACCCGGTTGCTTCGGTATACCGTTGGAAGCTTGCAGTTGATGTTGATGTTGCTGGGACGTTGCTACGCTGGGAACGCTGGTAGGGTTTCGCAAAAAATATTGCTGCTGTTGCGGATCGTCCGAAGACGGAGCAGCTTTTTGAGAATAAGTACTTTTCTCTACTTCAGGATACTGGACCGCTTGGATTTGAGGATTCGGCGGAAAAGGTCCAGGATGCAGCGGATTTTCTCTGATAGCGTAGTGCTGTTCTAATTTCGGAACAGCCTTGAGAATTTCGCTTCCGGGTTTGGACTGCTGCGGATTCTGTCGCAATTGTTGATTGCCGATTGTATCGGGCTGACCGAAATTTATTTGTTGACGATACTGTTCTTGCAACAATTTGTTTTCTTGCTCTTGCTCCCGGCGTTGCTGTTCGAGATGATATTTCTGCTGTTCCTGGATTCTTTGCTGTTCGTCTTGCCTCTGCCTTTCTTGCTGTCTCTGTTGCTCTACCAGTCTCTGTAATTCCACTTTTCTTTGGTGATCTTGTTGGCGTTGCTGTTCCAACTGCTGCTGTTGTTCTTGCTGTCTTTGTTGCTCGCGGTACCTCAACTCTTGTTGACGCCGCTGTTCTTGATGGTATCGCTGTTTTTCCAGTTCTTGCTGTTGCTGTTTGTAAGATGGCAAATGTGCTTGCGGATTAGGCTGATGAGGGGGCTGATGAGGTTGTTGAACCGGCTGTTGGGCTTGTTGCGGATATTGGCTTTGATGTTGCTGGACACGGTGACCTTGTTGCGTTTGATGAGGATGTCCTTGTCGCTGCGATTGCGGATGGTGGGATTCTTGCGCTTGATGGACTTGTTGCAGATGAGAATGCTGCGGTGGCAAATTGGCATTGAAGTTACCAGCTGGTAATAACGAGGGGGGTTGATTCTGTATGTGAACGCTTTGATGGGATACCGAAACAGTATTCGGGAAACCAGGCTGTTGCGGATGGTTGATGCTTATTCTGTGCGGTGTTCCGAAGCTCTGGAACGGCAACCTTTGCTGCACTTCCGGCAAACCTTGGATAGTAATCGGAGGACGGGACGGTCTCGGTCCGTTCAATCCAGGCTGGAAGTGCGGATGCGGGACTGGATAATTCGGTGGAAAGGGTTGTTGCTGAGGTGGAAAAGAATTGACGATTCTTTGCTGGGGAAAAGCTGGCGGTACGCGAGGATGAACCGGTTGAAGAGGGTTGTAGGGACCGTGTTGTCTTTTGGGAGAATCTGGATGCGGCAGAGGAGTCACCGGTCTCGCATGAGTCGGCGGAGCGGACGATGGTAACGGTGCGTCGCTCCTCTTGTTGTGATGGTTCGGTGGTACTTGATCGGTCCCGAATGTGACACGGATCCCGCTGCTTCCGGAATGATAGATTTCACTCTCGGGACGTATAATGGCTCTTAGAGTCGTCGTTGGTTCGGTTGTCGTTGGTTCAGTACTGCGAACAATGGATTCGACTTGTTCCTCTTGTTGCTTGTCATTTTCTTCGGGTTTTATAATTTCATGCTCTTCGACAGGATTCAGAGCCGGTATGGGTGGATCGTAAACCACTCGAGGCTTCGTATCACCGTATCCTTTTTTCTTTTCGTATTTTACGTAAAACACTTGAATCGGCTCTTTGGTCGGCTTCGGATATGGTGCCGGGGTTGGAGGCACCGGTGTCGGTAACGTTTCGTTCGATTCTTTTATTATGATTTCGATAATAGGCTCCGGATCATTGGAATAATGATTGTAGAGCGTATCGTCGTCGTAATACGTGTGCTCGTCGCGTTTTGAACTCGCTGCAGGGTTGTAGAGGGGATCCCTCTGAGAGTACTGCACTATCGGTTCCATCTGAACTGCGTAAGGTGGCGGACGACCACCGTGCCGAGGATAAAACGCAATTTGTTGCCGCTTACTGCGCGTTGCATTTTTGTCTTCCTCGGCAAAGACGACAAGAATCGCCGCTGAAAGAAATACCTGAAATTCGAATGAAGGATGATAAAACGTAAGAACTTCAAAAATTCAATCACACGAGCTGTGGGGCTTCGATGAATGTTCTATCGGCGAAATTGCAAAGTGAATCTTCACACGAATTGACGCATTATCACTGTCGGTATGACAGAACACGATTTTAGATACCCATTTATTTCCAAAACAGCTCTTCCGAATTTCACGAAATTTTAGTAGGCGACAACAAATATCGTAAAATTACAAAAGTTAAGTTTGTTTGGGTTTGTTTATTGTTTGTTTATTGTCTTGAACATGCAGAACTCCTGATGGAAATTGCGGGGAAATAAAAAGTTGCGGCGCCACGAATTGGGGAGGAGCAAAACGACACATTAAAAACAGAAATTTAGTAATTTTAATCGTTTCAGTCTAACGCGAATTTCAGGAAATTCGTGGATATCTATTGTTGCAATAAGGATACTCGACGCAAAAAATTAACGAAATTTTTTGAAAAATGAAAAATTCATAGTTTATAAGCTTTCGATTTGCGTTATGCGTGTACTCTGATTTCTTTCTCCCTATCTTGCTCGTCTCTCGCCGCCATTTCGTGAATTACAACTTGCAGGAAAATTTGCAGGAAAAAATTGAAGAAAAATTTGCAGGAAAAAATTGAAGAAAAATTTGCAGGAAAAAATTGAAGAAAAATTTGCAGGAAAAAATTGAAGTTTGCAGGAAAAAATTGAAGAAAAATTTGCAGGAAATAATTGAATGAAGAAAACCCCAAACAAAACCAAACAAACTTGATTATCAAATTTAGAAGAACTCTTGGTAAAAACTTGAAAATTGAGAAAAGTCGTTACGATGGGAGAGTTTAATGTTACCGTAATGCGATGCGACTCATTAGAAGCGAGACAACCGAGTGACCCCGTTAATAACAAGACAAACATCCTGCTAGGGTAAGAAACTGACCGATTGGTATTCGATTGACGCGATGAGCAAACAGCTCGAACCGGTGTCCTGATAAGCGATTCCACCAGCGTGCCGTTCACCTTCATGTGTGACTGCGCGTGCCCAATATGGTTATACGAACGGTACTTGAGTTTCGCGAAAATCAGAAACCCGATATTCACCCAACTAATCGAATCGTGACGATTTCTGTTTTTTTTTCAAGGTTCTTGAAGGTCATGGGGAATCGTGAGGCCATTTGGTACGATATTCCGTTGCAATAGCTTTCCATATTTGTTTCTAACCTAAATATATCAGTGTCAAAAAGATGTTCGCACGTGTGCGCATGCGCAACCGGAAGAGTCATAGAAACGTATCGTTTAAGCCCATTTAACATTGGAAAGTCTCGTAGACGTGTATGGGGTTGCTCTCTATTATGATGAAACGTACAGGACTCACTATTTACGTTTGATTAAGCCATTAGAGTGTCACGTACGAACGTAAATCGTCGGAACTCTCTTAACGGCAACACGAATATCGACATAACCTCACAAATTTTCGAAATCCGTTTTCTCGGCGTCGATTAACTTTACGACGAAAAATCGAGCATCAGTCTTTGTAGAATTCATAGAGACAGAAATAGTTGCTTGAATTTTACGATAAAAATGTTTCGTCCTTGAGAAATTGTGTTTTAAAAATTTCGACTATCTCTCTCGCATTCGTGTGTCACGTCTTCGACACGTCCTCAATTCTGAACACATCGCGACGCTATTACCCTCTTGCTTCTCACTTCATCCGCCTCCTCTCCTCGCTTATATTTCACTCTGTCCAAAATGGTCCAAAAGAAAACCCCTGAATTACCATGCTATTCCAAAACGAATTATGGAACGCGAGCGTCCGTGGAGTGAAATCGCGATTTATCTTAATTGTTACTAGTCAACTTTCTTTCGCGTCATTCTTATTTTCAATCCTAGTTTAGACATTGAACCTGGTGGCAAACGACGGAACTATTCGAATTCGAAGACAGGTAAGAAGTCAATATAAACACTAAGCTACGATTTGCATTCGCCTGGAATACTGTATACGAATAAATAAGTTTTATCAGCGACGAAATAAAATTGAAATGCCATCCGATCATGTTTCCACATCCAAAAAACAAAAATCAAAATGCCCTTTAATTAATCCTTATAATTACCGTTTTAAGTAGGTTCATCCTGCTTTCAGTTTCCACAGAGAATTCCTTTTGCTACGAATTCAACCCGACGCACACTTAGCACACGAAAAATCCCGATAATGCGTGATCCCTCTATCGGGAATACCGTAAACGCGCGTAAACGATATAATCTTGATTAGCCGCGTTATTCGCTCGCCTCGAGGAGCGACATGTTGGATGAAACGACACAAAGGACCGGCGAACAGTGAAGGCGCTCGCGAGGCTGCGCTACGGTATCGGTAATGTATAGAATAACTTGCGAGTACTGGGGAACATCGGTAACCAATTGAGATACCCCCTGTAGCTCTCTGTTATTTTCTCCCCGCCACGAAACCAACATTTTTTTTATGGCACAGCGAGAGTTTCTTTCCCGCTGGCCCCTGGGAGTCCCGTCTCTTCTCGTGCCATCTCTCTCTCTCTCTCTCTCTCTCTCGCTCAATCTACATTTTTTTGTAGTAACTCCATTTTCGTTACTTATTTTGTAAAACTTTAATTTTTGTATTATTTTAATTTTTTTCTGAATTTTTTTGTATTATTTTCAATATTTGTTAAGATTATTATGTTGCCCGATAGTTAATTCTAAGGCATAATAAAATTTATCATCATCATCTCTCTCTCTCTCTCTCTCCCTCTCTCTGGAGAAGAGCTTGTGTCCTCTCTAATATTTAAGACTCGCGTTTAAAACACCAATGGTACCGCACGAGGGGCGTCAGGGGAAAAACGACAGCGCACCTTTCTCCGCTACACATATATCCGCTTTATCGTGTAAACTCGCACATCCATCTGTTCGACTCTTCGTATAGGGGGTCTGACGAGATTCGAAATGAAAAAGCAAAGAAGAGGAATATCATCGTCGAGACGGAACTGCTCGATCACCTTCCGAAGTCCTCTGGGGTTTAAGGACACGACGAACATCGACATAACCTCACAAATTTTCAAAATCTCTTTTCTCGGGGTCGATGAAGTTTACGGCGAAAAAACGAGCATCAGTATTTGTAGAATTCATAGAGACAGAAATAGATGCTTGAATTTTATGATCGAAATGTTTCGTCGTTGAGAAATTGCGATTTAAAAATGTTGACTGTCTCTCTCGCATTCGTGTGTCACGTGATACGTTCTCGACGTGTCCTGCCGACGAGTCCTGCCGACCTCGAATATTTGTGAGGTTATGTCAATCTTTTACGCGTCCTTAAGAGCATGACGATCACGCTTCCGTCCACTTCGAAATTTTGAAACGACTATTCTCCGAAACGGCTGGATCGATCGTTACGAAATTTGTTGTGTGCATTCAGGACGATGGCACCAAGGGCCACCTGCTCTCCATTTTGAAAAAAACATGTTTCATTGTTGAGAAATCGCGACGAGAAATCGAGAAGACGCTTTCGTCCACTTCAAAATTTTAAAACCACTATTCTCTCAAACGGCTGAACCGATCGTTACGAAATTTGTTGTGTGCATTCAGGACGATGGCACCAAGGGCCACCTGCTCTCCATTTTGAAAAAACATGTTTCATCATTGAGAAATCGCGACGAGAAATCGAGAAGATGCTTTCGTCCACTTCGAAATTTTAAAACCACTATTCTCTCAAACGGCTGAACCGATCGTTACGAAATTTGTTGTGTGCATTCAGGACGATGGCACCGAGGGCCCTCCGGTCTTTGTTTTGGATAAAAACGTTTTATTCTTGAGAAATCGTGATTTTAAACGTTTCGACTATTTCTCTCGCACTCGTGTGTCACGTGGCAATGTTCGTCGTGCCCTTAAAATGATATCTGATATCGTACGAGAGGTAAACATAGAACAAATTCTTGGCAGTGAAGGTAATAGAGTGAGATAAAAGAAATTGCCAACGGTCATCGTGAAATTCACGATTTAATCGCCTACAGTGTAGGCATTCGATACTTTCACTCCGAGATCTCCCACTCGATCTTTCGCATAGCGAAGATATTAAATAATTCCTTCTGTGCCGATTCGAAATAAAGGAACACGCGTGTCCGTATGACGATACGGAAATGTTTACGCAAGTATATCTTTTATCGATTCGGATACGAGGCAACACATTCCTGGAAGCAAAAAAATACGAAGTTGAAAAAAAGTAAGAAGACGAAGTCTCGGTCTTTCCGTGAGTCTCGTTGTAGTCGGGTGAATGTGTGGCAACGACGAAAGAGGACTTTCTTCCGCGCAGCAACATCAGCAAGGAGGGAGTTGAACGCGGGGAAACGAGAGGGCGAAGAAGTCCGTCCGACCCGCACATTTCTGAACGCATCCTGCGGAGTATTCACGCTACTTTTTTTTTTCTCTCTCTCTGGTTTTGCTTTTTTTCTTACTTTACTCAACTTTTCTCTCGACGACCTCCACCTCTGACCAATGAAACGAAAACTTTTTTTTTCCTCAGTCAGCCACAACGTCGCGTTGAAATTATGTATAAAAACGAACGTCTCTTCGTTTTATTCCATTCAACCGGGAACTTCGGGTTATTGTTCTCGGATCATTATTATGTTTGCACACCCGTCGTCTGTACATGTAATGCAACACTTTCGGGAGTGAGATTTTTATTATCTCCGTGAGAAAATTGTTCGTACAATGTACAAACGAGACCCAAAGCGGATCGAGAAGAGAGCAACGTTACTATGATTAATTATAATCTTTGTTGTAATATACATATGTAATTGCGACGTACTTTATTCGTGCTATAAAAAACCAACGGCTTTTTTAACATTTGTTTTATCAAAAGTTCGAACACTTTTGAATCACACTGTACATCGAGAATATATGTCCTGTACATCTCTGTACAAAAGTTTCGGTTTATCGATTTATCGACATATGCTATGATACTTTTAAAGGTACTCGTTTTAATACTTCTGCGGTTTTTTTAGAATTTTTTCGGTTCAGAAGTTCGATTAAAAATACTCGTTTAAATACTTCTGCATTTTTTTAGAATTTTTTTGGTTCAGAAGTTCGATTAAAAATACTCGTTTAAATACTTCTGCATTTTTTTTAGAATTTTTTTGGTTCAAAATTCCGATAAAAAATACTCGTTTAAATACTTCTGTATTTTTGTCAGAATTTCTTTGATTCAGGATTTTATTTACGTTCAGAAATAAACATTTTCCTTTTTTTTGTTCGACGCATTTTTAAACATTTTTGAAATAGAAAATCCGCAAATTATTCGTAGAATGTTTTCGAGTTATTAAATGAACGGTTTTGAAAATTCAAATTTATTCAAATAGTGCGAAGTGGAACTTTAAAATAGAGAACATTTGACGAAAATTACTGGTTCTCCTGAAAATCGATTTCTTGTGAAAAAAAATCTTTACCAAGCTCAAAAAATTTGAAGTCCGTGATTTTTTTTTTTAATTTTGAAAAATGTTGATTCTCCCCAAAGAATTCTCTAACTCTGAAAAAGCTTCGATTTCGAATAATTATTTAATTATCAGAATTACAAATTTGTAATTAGTTTGTAAAAGTGTATTATGATATTATTTTATAATTTATTGTTCCCATCGTGAGCCACTAAAAAATGGATAATTTCCCTTCCGGCATCATATTTCCGAAATTTAAATTCTGCGTAAAATCACAAAACTTCACAGTCCTAAAAAAAATGTTGATGTCAAAAGTATTAACGAAAGACGATATATTTGTTCGATCCAACAACAAATAAATGCTTTCCTCGTTTCTTTGACTTTCGAGGATCGTAAAATGAGATTAATTGATTGACTGATTGATTGATATAATTTAATATGCCCCAGCGGAATTTTGGGCAAAATAATGAAAAATTGAGGATATAATACAAAAAGCAATAACAATAGTAGTAATAACATAATTATAAATAATAATAGTAATAATAATAGCAAAAAAAGTTATAATAACGAAACTAAAACTAAAAAAAAGCTGAGTAAGAAATACAGAATAAAGAAAGAATACAGTAAGGCAAAATAAGAATAAGACGAAGATGAGAAGGATAGTCGAGGGGGAGATGACACGTGCATATCGTAAATATAGCTGACCATACTATCAAACGCGTGTTGTAACACGTGGACGTAAAAGGTTGCAAGATTGGAGTCCGGGTTGCAATAAAAGTAAAAAAAAAAATCGTTTTAGCATCGACTTCGCCATAGTGGATTCTCCGGACTGTGGCAACTGCTCACTAAGCCCCAGTGGCTTTATTAGTGTTTTCTTCGTTTTCTAATAGTTAAAAGTTAACATTACACAAAGCGAAATTAGTGCAATATTGGACACCAAGTATCAAGGGAAAACTTTCGTTTCTCACAAGCCATGAAAAATTATCAAGCTTGTTCTATAAATATATACCGTGTTATTGGAAGATATAATATACTATTATTATTCGTTAATATCTTATTAATGATACAGCAGTCAATTTCATTTCCTAAAAGACTAACAAATCTAATGATATTAAGAAGACTGTATTTCAGTAAACGTTTGTATACTTCAATCATTTATGACCTACAAAAATAATTCGTGACTTTTACGCGACGTACGTCCTTGTCGTATATAAATGCAGTGAGAGTTCGATTTCCGGTTACTTCGATTCTTTTCCATTCCCCGTCATTCGCCCCGCCCCCCTGTATATCTCACCGAAGAGTCTACTTTCTGTGGTCGCCTGGGGTTACTATTAAGAGCATGACGAACATCGACATAACCTCACAAATTTTCAAAATCCATTTTCTCGGCGTTGATTAAGTTTACGGCGAAAAATCGAGCATCAGTCTTTGTAGAATTTATAGAGACAGAAATAGATGCTTGAATTTTACGATAAAAATTTTTCGTTCTTGAGAAATTGGGATTTTGAAATTTCGACTATTTTTCTCGCACTCGTGTGTCACGTGA
>JAPYZJ010009740.1:0-12061 GCA_030522765.1 Ophioninae sp. B BG-2022a
TTTTGAACGAGCCCCATAGGAGACCCCACTTTACCCCTATGCACGGGGCATAGCGGGTCAAATGCCTTTTTTCATTTAAGTATTTACATCTCGTAGATTGATTACGTTATCAACATAAATATATCCATAGGCATTCCCAATGAATTAAGCTTTGATTCTAAGTAAAAACTTTTAATTCAATCACATTATTTTAGTTTTTAGGAATGTTTAAACGTTAAGTACCCTACTATGCCCCCTTCTCCCCTACTATCTTAAAAAAACATCCCCGAAATCTTCCAATATAATTAAATCTAAAAGCAAAACAAACCATATCCCCAACTAGAACCATTCCGATCTTAAAAATTATTCTTAATAGTAAATTCTCCAAACAAATAAAATCTTCCAATATAATTAAATCTAAAATCAAAACAACCCATATCCCCAAGTAGAACCATTCCGATCTTCAAAAAATTATTTTTAGCAGTAAATTCTCCAAACAAATAAAATCTTCCAATATAATTAAATCTAAAATCAAAACAACCCATACCTATCCCCCGTAATCCTACAAAGAAAAAAGTTTGGTTTTTTTTAAACAAGGGAAACTTTTTTCAAAATTTTAGTATTTTTTCGCAGTGGAGTTTAGGCTCTTGGTATCTAGGCTCAACAGTCCGAATACCGCGCGCTCGATAAGGAGCGGTTCGATCTTGACATCCCCAGAAGCATAAAAACTCTACGAGGGGGCGACTAGTCAATGGGTCTCCCAGTGACTCCTGGGTGACTGGAGATAAACACTGCACCGAACAAATCCTGAGAGTTTCGGAAAAGTCACGAACCACGTGGCTTGGTACGTAATCATGCCGAGGCTCGAGGGACACATCGAGGGAGAAAGTCGGACGACTATTATTGGAAAAACTGGTAGAAACGGAGCAGGTGGAAATAAGAGTGACAGATAAGGACCCAGCGGTATTCGCAATGTCGAAAAAGGGGCAATAGCGAGTGGAGAGGGTTCTTCATTTTCGGGCTCTTCATTTTTGAACTCGAAACTTGTGTCAAGTATATTCTTCGCTACTTTATAAGTTTTTACATCTCGACCAGATATAAAAATTACGTTTCAAACGTATCTCGAAGTTTTCATCGATCGATCGGTGAATAAAAATTTCAACGTGTGACTAGAAGCTATAATTCCACGTACAGGTTGAGTAGGGGAATACTGTTCACTTGTGAGGAAGAACGCTTCATTTTTGTTGAATTTCAAGTTTTTATTACAAGCTTGAAAAAATAAAATGTGTTCACCATTCGCCTATAACTAGAAGTCAAACTTTGGACTAAACAAATTGTCCCTGACTTAATTACTGCATCAATCGTCCCAAACGATCGTTTTGTGCTAGAATTCAAACAGAAAAACCTGCAGATACAATTGTACAAAAGTGGTAACGTTATTCCTGAATAGAATATTTGTCTACCTAAAATCATAATTCTAATAATACATTGATGTTAAAATTCTGAACATAATTTAAAAAAATCACCGATAAAAAATACGATTATTGCAAAAAAAAAAAGATAACTGAAGCCATGTATTGGAAAAAATCATGGATTTCTTTTTCCTAAACCTAATATTAATTGTTAAAAAGTTCGACCCTCAACGGATTGAGGCTTCGCGTGCTCTTTCCACTTGACGAGTAAGCGTTTTTCCCTAACGACGAAACTAAATGCGTAGCCTACGAGTGGAGACGGGTGGGGAGGGTGGCAAAGTTCGATGAACATCCTTCACATCCTCAAGCACGGAAGAACCTCGGTAGGAAGGAGTATAAGCTACGAGGATGAACCCAGACAGAAAATCCTGCTTAAGTACCAGGCCACGTTCGCACTCAAAATCAGCCCTCTCAACGAGGCATCCGGATAAGATTTGGCAAAGTTTGGTCGATCGTTCGTTCAAGCCTTCTCGTACTTCTTCGATTTACCGTCTCGCTATACCCGAGCACATTCGAAGGTATCGCAGCATCAACAACAATTAGCACGTGCACGTGTGTCCAATCAGGCTAAGGATTGCTCACATTGGATGTTGCGAGGGATCGACCGGTCCTTTGGCTTAGGAAGGGACGCGGAAACTCCTAAACTCAAATTCCATTATCGTTAATTATAATCCGATTTAATCGGAAATTCATCACGACTGGGGGGGACCTCGCCTCTTCCTCATCCTTGCAATCACTATCGATTCCGTAGCGTCGCCCAACCATGCTTGGCGGTGCATGAATATACAACTGTGCGGCTTCGGGCGTTCATATTCGCCCTCTCCTCGGCTTTAGAAGCTCTTCCCTCGCTCCGTACATGGGAGAGACACGCAAATGTACGACTACTGTGTTTTCTTCATTGTGTGCGTTTGCACGTGTTCCTGTGTATCCGTTCACGAGTCCCGTCTCTTTCAACGTCTTGATGTTCGCAACCCTTGAATGGCGAACCGCGGAAGACGATTATTATCAATCGGAAGTCTCCTGGTTTACTGTTTCGAGTTCCGTTCAACTGTTCCAAACGTCGTTTACCTTCGAACTGAATTTCCTGCGTGCATATATTGGGTGTATCTTAACTACGAGAGTTTCGTTCGTCGCTACACAGATCACTGGTTCCTAACCTTCTCGGTCTTGTTACTTTTGTTGCTTTTCAGGGAAAATCATTTAATACTACTTCCTCTACCTTCACTTCCTCCCCCCTACCCCCTTATTCTCCATAATGTTACCGAAGAATACGTGTTCGTATAAATATTTATTTATTCTTTATTAATCTATTCAGTCTTTAATAATCGTCGTATTTGTTAATCTACGGAGTTTTAATCAAGTCGTTTTTATTGAGTCTTCATTGAGCTTTATTAATTGGTATGGGATTTAATAAATTAATTTATTCTGGATTTATTAATGACATTTTATTACCTACGTACCGAGTGTTCAAAATTACCGGTTTTATTACTCCCGCGGGGGTAGTTGGCCCTTGATTTGGAACTTAGAGTTTAGAATGTGTCTGTCTTCGTAAAATAATTTTTTTTTTTCAAATATCGTGCGATAACGGTTTGCTTAGATATTCATGGGGAAACTCCAACGTCGAGTAAATTACACTACGGTCGTTTCGATGTCAGCTTGTCCGAGTGCGCGTTTCAATTCACCTTAACCCTTCATAGATAACCTATGTCGAAACGACGTAGTCGATTTTTAAAAATTGTAAAGTTTTGTAAAGTGAGAAGTACCTTGTTTTGTTCTTTAATTTTTTTCTAATAAAAATATGAATAAACTCTAATGATTTTTATTTACTCACACTAGAATTACATACACTAAGATATCATACGACATTCAAAAACATAATATACACAAAATCCAAAATATGCTCACTCAAACATCGTTATCTATCAAGAGTTAAGAAAAGCCATTTGTTTTAGTATCTTATAATCGATAATGAGAAAAGCGTCATTCTTTTCTTTTCAAGCTGATAATATTGATTAACGTCGGACCTTAGTCGTAAATGTAGGGGCAAATACCCACCGTATGACATTTTCAAAATCGTTTTTTTTCTCGATAAAAAACAGTTTATAGGCTCATGAACGGAACGCTAATGGCTTGGGATACGCCCCGTCTAAATATCGATCGCTTGCGTATTATTTTTATTTATTTTTTTTTTTCAATAAAATTCTATTCTAGGGAGTTTTCGTTTTTTCCAACGGAATCAATCGTTCCAGAATTTTAAGCTTGTCTTATCTTTTAACGCCGAGGCAAAAAGATAAGACATCGTTCGCGTTTCCGTCACTTAGAAAAGCTCATTGCAATGGGATGGAAAAAAAACGAAGGACGCTAGGAAAATATTTACATTTACGGAAATGCGTGAAGAAAAAGCGTTCGCGAGAGAATAACGATTGTGTACTAGCAGTGCTTTCGAAGCAGTAGGGGTTGAAGGTCTCGAGGTTCCGGTGAACACATAGCCTACTTTCGTCACCGAATTCATCGAGTCAAACTGCGGTTGCGTGCACCAGAGGGGATAATTAAGGAGTTCGGGATTACGCGAGCGTGACACCTGCGCGATGGACTTGCCTTCAACGGTCGTTCAGGGACGAGGAAAGCAACGACAAAAAGATAAGAAAGAATGGATTTAAAAAAAAAAGAGAAAAAAAAATAATATGATAAACTACCCCACTGGTGTTCTCACTGAGCGGTTTCTATTACACTTGGAACATGCAAATTGGATTCGATCGGCGATAAGTTAAGGCGGCGTTGTCCTCGGGGGTTTAGCGTGAGCGAGTGGAGGATAGGACTCGTAGCAGCGAAAACTTTCGAATACTCGTCACGTATTCGGTGTCTATAAAGTCATACGGAATTTCGCTACGTCCAACGTCTAGCCTGGACTGCAAAACCGACGAGCCCTCTTTCATAGGTGAATTTTCACTAGGAACTAAAAACAACTACCGACTATTAAACGTTTGAGGTTATTGCTAAAAAGTATTGACATGAGTATATATTTATCAAAATTTTGCCAGGTTCCAAATACCCCCTCCATCCGATCAAGTTGAAATTTTGAACAGCCCTTAGTTTCGTTATTCGAAGGTAATCCTTAAAATACTTCATGGCGACTCGCGATCGTTTTCGAGATATTGAGTTTTGATAATTTTAAT
Source organism: Ophioninae sp. B BG-2022a (assembly GCA_030522765.1). NCBI lineage: Eukaryota > Metazoa > Arthropoda > Insecta > Hymenoptera > Ichneumonidae > Ophioninae sp. B BG-2022a. The sequence continues at coordinate 4,628 of JAPYZJ010009740.1, forward strand.
GATATTCATTCCACAAAACGTCTTCCTTCCGATCGAGCTGAAATTTGGCACGGACGTTGCTTTCCATTTTCTAAGAGAACTCTCGAAAGGATTTTTGGCGACTGGCAATAGTTTTTGAGATATCAAGTTTCAAAGTTTGTTTCTTGTTGGGGTTTGAGTTTTGAGTTTGTTTCGGTTTGTTTGGGTTCGATTAAATAATAATAACATATATGTTTATTTGAAGACAAATCATTATATGACATTTGTACGAATCATCAATAATTCGGTGCCACAAGGTGACGCTGGTGAAGGCATTCCTAAGTCAATACAAAATTTATTAACTCAGAAATTTTGTTCAACACCGTTCCCGCCACCCTTCAGAAATAATTTGACGGAAACGGATTTGAGTTGACGGTCCCAAAAAACTTAATTTTTTTGCTACAATTTAAGGAGCAAAAATATTAAGTTTTTTAGAACCACGTTTTTTTCACGATACTTCCGATTGCGAGTAGAACTCTTTCTCGGAAAGTTAAACGTTTCAACAGCAATCGAAACTCTAAAGAAAAATCGAAAAAGTAATTCCTGACTGCAGGGGTATACGAAACAAAAAGTTTCTAAGTACACTTCCGGATCGCAAGTCTGAAAGTGAATGAGGACGCTCTCGTAGATGTTGAAAGTGAGAAAAAAAGAAAACAAGACAAAAAAGAAAAATGAAACGATATTTTCATATCCGGAACTTCGTACGAATTGTACTCAAAGCAAGATTGTGAGGCAAGAACGTGGCTGCGGATTTGCCCTGGGAAAGTCTCGTGTCTCGTGTATCCACATTGTACGGCGGGTGTGGCACCGTCTAACGAAACTTGCCTCTGTTTCCTGGTTCCCCTATGTATATATGTATAGGATATGTATTAGGAATAAGTTCAGTACGTAGTACGTGATGACACGTTGGGCTGATCTTATGATTTTGGATACGAACGTTGACACTATATATGTGGTATCTCGAGTGTACTTAGATAGTATACTAGCTTTTACCAGCAGCTTCGCTCGCGTGTGTATCCCGATTTTGGGTAATTATGCAGAAGTAGGGCGCCCCACCAATTTCGACGGCAAAGTTTTTTTTTCAGAGTGATTTTGAGTTCACTTGTTCACTCAAGTGAACTGAGTGTCGAATTTGACTGTTTTTGAAAGTGCATTTTAGTCGGAGGAAACTGAGATTTTTTATTTTCCATAACTTATGGGCTTTTTTTTTAATGTTCGAACATTATTTTCGAAAATACATTTCAAAACGGAGTATTGGAATTGCGAAATCGAGAAATTAGAGACAGTTGATAAAATATAGTTTTATCAAGTGTGTTCGATCGAACACTGTTTTGTCATTTAAAAAATGGCAACCGGGAGGAAAAAATGTTTTTCAACCAAAATAAAGAGGGCGGATATCCGTAGTGTTCCATCCAACCAAAGCAAGAATCGTCATGTTCCGATGGATTTCGGAAATATTTATGAAATATTTGTGACAAATTAAATTGAAGTCCTTATCCTACGAAAATTCAAGATTATCCGGCCCCTCGAATGAAAAAGTCAATCCTATTGCAACGCGAGTTTCACTTTTTTTTTAGATGGGATACGCTGAGTATTTAAGGACATGTCGAAGACGTACCACGTGACACACGAGTGCGAGAGAGATAGTCGAAATTTAAAAATCGCAATTTCTCAAGGACGAAACATTTTTATCGATGAATTCTACAAAGACTGATGCTCGATTTTTCTCCGTAAACGTATTCGACGTCGAGAAAACGGATTTCGAAAATTTGTGAGGTTATGTCGATGTTCGTCATGCCCTTAATTTCTGGTAATTCACACTGTGCTCGTACATATACACCGGGTGATCTACCGGAAAGTAGAAACACACATGTACACCCTCACATGCATATACACGTTCCTATATACTACATATATATATTTATGCACGTTATATACAAAATGAATATCTTTACTGAACAGCACGTTGCAGGGCTTTCATGATTCAACGGGGGTGGTAAACTCCCCCGCTTTAGCGTACATACAGGATGTTCCAAAACTAACAGAAGTCCTAGAAATGGGGGGGGGGGTTAGGGATGAAATTCTGGGTCAATCGATATAAGTATGTTTGAGTTTCTAATGAACCCTTGAATTATTATAATTATAACTTTTACAAGTTCCCTAATTAGGTGAGTCTTTAAAAAGTGGGTAACTGTGCGCATCCTCTTTATCTCCGAACGGGACGAGGGTGCTTGGTGATTCTATGCAGCAAGTCACACACGCCTGAGTTGAGGAATTAGTTTGCATAATAAAAAACAACAATCTGCCCGGCGTTGGTACGTTTTTTTTTATTTATAAAAAAAAACGAAAACACACGATGCTAAAATAGATTTTTTTATTAATGACGGTTTATTTATCGATCTCAAAGTCTCGTTAATCTCCAGCTACTTCCGGAAAGAGTCTCGCATAGCTGTATGGTTAGTTGTTTAAAGTTTTATTGTAAACTTATAAACTCAATAAATATTGTAAAAAAAAGTTTATTAGTTTAGTTTTGATAATTATATTTTTTAAATAAAATCATTATATTTTCTACACTTTCTTCAAATTTCATTTTTTGGATAATTTATAATTTATCATTTACGAAAATGCGCTCACGTTCACGATTGTCCTAAACGTCACTACGTTTTGTTGAATCCCTTTGATTGAATAAAAGTAAAAGGTGTAAAGTTTCTTAATTTGTTCATTAGTTGAAAAAATGCCAAATTTCGTCGATACGCATTTATTATGAAAAACTCTTATCTTTTAAGTCTATTTCGATCCTCGAAATTGCAAAGTGCGCACACTTGACCCGAATAATTCAAATAGCGTTCAGTAACGCTGGCTCATCGGCGCACCTCTAAAAGTTCATAGTGGTTTAAAGCTCCATCTCAGACTCGTATATACTTATGTCGATCGATTCAGAATTTCATCTCCAAGCTACGATTTCAGGAATTACCTTCAGTTCTTGGGACACCCTGTAAATTCGTATATATATATACGCAAAAGGGATAGGGATAGGGACGGGTGGTGAGATGGATTTTAGAGGGGGTGCACCCCGGCCGCAAAGCCGCAGGATCCGAAAACTCGCTGCTAGAAACCTTCTGAATATTCATCTGGAAAGAGTACAGTGGAACGGAGCGTGAAAGAGCGGGAGAGCGAGAGAGGGTGTCAAGTGGAATGGGAAAAGCAATGCCAACGGTAATAAGGCACGAGCTTCGCAAGCGCTCGTTCAGGTGAGAATTGTTTCATGTTCCCACGTTTAAATTGTTTCATCATACAAAATTTACTTCGTTGTAATGTAATATTTGTTGCGAGACCGAGGTGAACGAGTTTTATCGAGCTTAATGTATAGGGTGATTGGAAATTCCTCGTATTCCGCTCGGGTGGCGAATCTCGGAGTATATTAGAATTGTTTAAGGTAGGTAGTACGTGCATAAATTTCATCAATAGAAACAAAATTGATCGTTTTGTATATTGTAATTACGACAGTGATTAATTCATTAAATAAATGCTTTCAACACCCAACATTTGGAAAACACGTGCAGACGGATCTTTGGACCGAAAATGTTAAAAGTTTGCGATTAGATACAAACTGTGCAAAAAGTGGAAAATTTCAACGAAACCTTCGCGATCACATCTAGTTCATAAAAAACATAGGCTACCGGACGTTTCGAGCAGATATTATCGATTGAAGCGATTAACTTTTATCTTCGCTGGTTGACGTTGAACAAACGATGTTCGTAATGTTTTCCGGAAACAGCTTTATGAAATGGCGTTTGGTACGACCACTTGAATCAAGCTGATTGCTTTTTCAATACGTAATTTTTTATAATAATAATTGAACACGTTTATTATACAAATACTTCTTTATTTTGATTACACAAATTTTTATTAGTTTATTACACACAATAAAAATGGCCAGTAGCTCCGAATCGGATGGCTCTTAAAGTACTATACAATTTCAAATCGTGTGAAAACCTACGTAAGTTATTAAAACGATCAAACCAACGAGTAATTATTAGAAAAAAAATAATGGAACGTTTCCCCTTGTTGTAGTAATTATTTAAGAATCATCTGCACAATTAATTCGTTCACGGAGCTTTAAAAAACATTCGTAACTTTTTTTAAACTTTAAAAAAATGCCTGCACTTTTTTCAACCACTGTTGGAGGTAAAAAAAAGCGATGTCAGTTTTGTGACTGTTTTTCATACCATCTGCTTTATCGTTCGAAGTGGACGTTTCATCTTTTTTTAGACCGATGTATGTTTTTGGATCGCTGACAATGCGGACGAGTTACTGTAACGTTTTTCAAACTGCGTTCCATCAATTTTGGTTTAGACTACAAATTTGCAAATCCATTTTTGTATGCAACGAAAAAAACAACTAAACTATATCGTGAGTGTCTATCACGCGGGGTAAAATTCTCATCGTCGTGTTGATATTTTCAGCTGAAAAAAAATGTGAAAAGTCGATCAAATCTTTCCATCCCAATCTGATAAAGACCGATCAGCACGATGTGGCTGAAATCCATTGTCAACATACGCACGAATTTTATAAATCATTCACCATTTTTTTACCGTTAAGCATTTAAGCCTCAACCCGTGATGGTATTCGAGGCACCGTAATCTCGTGAACTTGGGTCGTTTTTGTCTTCGCGCCCATAATTATTCATGAAAAATCTACAATAATTCATGGTTTATCTTTAGAATAAACTTCACAAAGGAAAGTAGTTATTTTTCAATTTTCCTTATGTCGTATATATTTTTTCATCAAATATTGAACAAAGGCGTAAAACACGTTTTAATTTTTCAAAAAAATATAGCGTAGGTAAAAATTATGGGAATATTTTTTTCAATAGTAGTTTCTTAAAGGAAAAAGGTCGCTCTTGACAGTAAAAAAATTACATTCGTGTAGGAAATAATTATGAAACAAAACAAGTGATTAAGTAAACAATTGATTAATCATTACTGATTTAATTACAGTTAAATAATTATACGTTCGAGAAATTTCAGAATGAAGTTTATGGCCAGGGCCAGGGCGAGAGAAAAAATGGAACGAACGGAAAAAAACTCTCATTAATTTCACTTTTTTTTTACATTTTTCTGAGACCCTTTTCTTTCTTAAAGGGATTATGTTTCGATTCGATATTAAAGTTGGGAACGTACGTGGGGAGACCATGGGACACTAGTCGTACCGAAAGGGACAGTCCGACACACTTTTTATGAGAGTTGGTTACTTCTCTTTCGTATCTTATACTTTTCCACCCTCAGTCTCTCCCCTGAGCCGTGTGAATATACATGCCCAACTCCGTGCTACTCTTATCTCTCTTACGGGGTCTTGCCGCTCGCGAAAACAATCGATGATATATTACTCCCCTTGGTACATTACCGTGGACCCGTGTGGGGAGTTTTCGCTTCTTAGAAATTCCCCGCTTGTACGAACAGTGGGAAAGGTGATTTTGGAGATCTCGCGGACTAGTCCTCAATATTGGTCGCCCGTTTGAAAAAATATTTTAATAATGGTCCTGGAGCTGATATATAGCGATATAGCGATAGTTAACGTTACATAGATTTAACGGACTAAAGATATTATTTCCTTACATACGTGAATATATATTTACAGTCTTGTGCAAAAGTATTAGGTATTATATTATATTATATTATATTACATTACATTACATTATATTATATTATATTATATTATATTATATTATATTATATTATATTATATTATATTATATATTATTATATTATAGTATTATATTATCCTTCATCGAAAGAGTTCAAAAGAATTGTGGTTACAACGAAGGTTAAAGGTGGATCAACCAAATATTGATTAAAATCACGAATAGTCAGAATTTCCAATAATGAGTTTTTTTAGTTTTCCCTCACAACGTATGCGTGTATAGTAAAATCATGATTAACGGAAACTCGATTATCCGAATTTTTGGTTATTCTAAACTTTTGGAGTTAACTGTGAATAATAATAATATTAAGAGTAATCTTGATATTTATATTCGTAATAATCATAACTCATATATATTACGAGTTAATTTTCCCAATTTTTGTAATAATAATAATAATATTAATAACAATATTGCTATTTATATTAGTAATAATTATGACTTATATACGATATGAGTTGATTTTCCTGGATGTCTGAGATGTCTTTCTGTTTAACGAATTTTCAGTAATTTGCATCGAATATTCTCTCATTCGATACACATTTATTTTCTTATTTTCGAAACTACTTATATTATAAAACTTCTATTATGATACGATAATCGGAACTTCGGAAGATGGCAAATATATTTCGATGGATTATCAAAAATGCGGATACCTAATCGAAAATATATATCAGATTTCTGGATAAATCCGGAATGTATTTCCGACTATCTAAATTTTAGACGACCCGAACGATATCCGTTTACGATTAGATCGGATAATTCAGGTTCCACCATATTCCTATTATTATAGGGTGCCTAATATTTTTGCACAAGGCTGTATATCTAACTGATAAATCGAACGCGGAGCGTGTCACAGCTGTGGGGACGGAAGACTTCGCGGGTTCCGAGGAGAATCATGCGGATAAGGCAAGGAATCGTGGAAAGTGCACGACGCGAAGCAAAATATACTGGCGGTGGATATACCTCTTATTTGAACTTATTCGGCCTCCTGGGAGAGAGAAAGAGAGAAAGAGAGAGGAGAGCGAGAAAGAGAGACGCCGCTGTGGTCCAGTTTCGAAATATCTCTTACTCGGCTGGCTCGTAGATCTCGAAGAAACTGATAACTCACCTGGTCCCTATTCGAACTCTTCTGACTCACACTCTGGCTGTGCTCCTCACATATACACACATATTTATTTGACGAAATTCACGTACGTATCCGTATAGATATGTGCGGATACGTATACTTGACGAAATCCCCGTCTTATCGCTGGGATGAAATCTCCCGATCGGCAGCACTGACCGCGGCAGTTACTTTTTCCATTTCGTTCGTGAGTAACGACACGCGGAGGACTGTGGGGTGGAGTGGAAGCCATCTTTTCATTTGAAAATCACTTTAGATATCGTAGCTCTCTATACAACTCCAAACGCATTTATATTTGTATATATATAAGAGATCCTCGAAATTTATCGTACTTAAAATGACATTATATAATTTATATATATTTGTAAAGCGGTCGATGAGGGGACTTTTTTTAGATCATAACGACTCTTGTCGGGACAGTTGGTGCATGTCAGGACAGTCCTGACATTTTATTTTTTTTTAATCTTTACTTTAAACTTTAAGACAGTTTTATTTTTTCTTAAATCTGTATATTGTCGGGACATGTCTTGGCAACTACTACCTGGTAGGAAGGCTTCTTTTGGTCACAGATTGGTGTTACTCAGGACAA
>JAPYZJ010009751.1:0-10954 GCA_030522765.1 Ophioninae sp. B BG-2022a
AAATATCTTCATCTAGGAGTTGAATCGGCGCTCACAGCTATCCTCGATTCCATGCCACCAGATGCAATGACTCGCTGTTTGGAAATGGATTTCAACACGGACGGTGCACGTCTTGATAATTCTGGTTTCAATCAAATTTGGCCCATCCAATCTAGAATAGCCAATATCGCCGACAGTCCAGTTGAATTGATAGGTACATACAAGGGTAAAAGGAAGCCTGCGAGTGCGATGGAATTTTTCCGACCTTTCATTGACGAAGTAAATCGGATCATTGGGAAAGGTATTACGTATAACAGTTCGGTATACACCCTTGTTCTTCGAGCCTTCATTGCCGACGCACCCGCTCGTGCTTTCACAATGAACCATATAGGTCATAATTCGTTGAAACCTTGCTCGAAATGCAAAATTTACGGCGAGCGTGTGGCTCATCGGACCGTTTATCCGTCTTTAAACAGTATACCGCGAACCGATCGAGGATATATAACCGAAATCGATGAAGATCAACATGCAGGTGTGAGTCCTCTTTCTCTCGTTCCGATAGGTCTGAGATCTCAAATTCCGTTCGATCCTATGCACATGGTATCATGTGTGGGATGAAGTGATTGATAAGTGCTTGGATCGAAGGAAAATTCTCAATGAACAGTAAGTTGTGTGCACGGGACATTGGTTTGATATCAGAAAGACTCGAATACTTGAGAGATAGATGTGCTAGCGAGTTTGCGCGCCGAGCCTGTTCGCTCGCACGTTATGCGCGGTAAAAGGCGACCGAATTTCGTCAGTTTTTATTATACACAGGTCCCGTTGTCCTCTACGGTGTTTTGCCTCAACATCTGTACGATCACTTCCCCCTTCTCAGTAGCGCTATGCGTATCTTAAGTTCAGCCGAACTTCCACGGCGGCATTTATTTTACGCGAAAACAGTATTGGAAATTTTCGTTAAGCATAGTACAATTCTATATGGTCCCAGTTTCGCTAGTTACAACATCCATGGATTGGTGCATCTTGCAGACGATGTTTCAATTTTCGGACCTGCCGATACATATTCCGCTTTTCTGTATGAAAATGCAATGAAAACCTTTCGCCAAAGCTGCAGGAACCCGCACCTTTCGTTGCAACAGATTACAAATCGAAGAGCAGAGTATGCCCGAACAATTCATTCGTGTCGCCAAGAAAATGACATAAATATCCCGAAGGCTTACGGTCGACCTTACGATGGTCCACTGAAACGTGGTATTAATGCAAGCGACGTTGTTCAATATCATAACTTGAAAATCAAAAAGGTTATCTTCAGTACAAAGAAATTGAATCACTGCTGTCTACTTAACGACTCCACAATCTGCATCATTCAAAACATTTTTGCCCAACAGGACAACTATTACTTCGTCGTAAAAAAATTCTATTCCCTGGAACCTTTCTTTGATGTCGGTATTCCGTCGCATGAGTTGGGATTTTTCAAGTGCAAATCGCTAGAACAATCGACATTTGTCGTGCCGTTTGGCGATATTTCCACCAAGTGCTATGCTATGCCCTTATGGGAATCGTGTCGTTTGCATTCAAATGGTAGCGAGATGGTACATATAGTAGCCGCTATGCTCTAAATCAGCAAACATTTAAAAAGCCACTTCTATCGTATGGTCACTCGGTCCTTCTCAGTTCGCGTTGTACGGACTACGTAGTCTTCCACATCTGATCATTCGAAATGCCATTTCCTATTGTAGATATCGATAACATCGGTATTAAGAATAGCAGCGTTCGACGTCTCCTATAAGGTGCGACGTACGATGATTTCCATTTCCATTTTTGGCTCTGAATGTTCTACTGTTGTCGCCCTTTTCTTGACTTTTCGTTTGAGCTTTACTGATTCGATTGTACGAGCAGAATTATATGTCCCTCTCCCCAGCCCTTCACAAGGATATGTTCTCGCGTATTTTTTTTAACAAAATATAGGATGGCGAATTCACGACCCGCGAGGAAGCTACGTCCGCCTGAAGATTTCCGCGAATACGTTCCATTTACGGAGACTCCGTCGTCTGAGGAAGGCAACGCCGATGGAATGAGGACGGCGAGTCAAACCGGCGAAGTTTCGACGATCGGACAGAGCCTGGCTAAAGTACGCCGAGTGATGCATGATTACGAGCATTTAGAATCTAACAACCCGACGACCATCAATGGACATGATCATGAGCAGAACGACGTTTGTCTCCGATAAGTCGAACGCGTGAAAAACCGTGCATACCGGCTGATTTTCATAACGTTTGTATTTGTTATTGGTTTGAGAGTTCGAGGGGCAGTTACACACAACTGGTCAATGCCACCGTACAGAACGTTCCGCAACACCAGCACCGTCCCAAGGTCTTCATGATACGTCGCTGAGACTCGTCATATCACTGCAATATGAGACACAGCAACCTCAAACTCACTACATGTCCACAACACGTCAAAACGACGTAAACCTGCCTCAACATGACGCAACGGCACTGTGTTATAACACGACTCCGCCGCTACACACCATGGTCAATGAAGCTCAGAATACCACGCCATCAACATTGACGAATACTGCGAACCCAAACACTAGCGTGCCCTCGTATAATCTACCTCAACAAGACGTGACACAATGCCAACAGCACCAACCATCGGCCCCGCAGCCGCAGCAGGGTTCCCCGGCACAATTTTTGCAAGGCACTCCTTGGGCCGGTTATGGATAGTGGCAGAACCAAAACGCGTTCTTACCAGCGATTAATGAGTCATTAAATCTCTTGAGAAAAGAGTTAACGTGAGTTTGCATCTCGAATCAACGATTTTCGCGCGTTTCTTGCGCAACCGACACAACAGCGATTGATGTCATTTATTTTTTAAATTTAGATTTGGTCCGAATTCATTGAGAAAGAATATACGGTGCGTATAAAAAGATACAGTAACGTTGTTAATTGAACTTTTGTTATTAGCATTAATGAACCATGCCTGATATGAAACACGATTTGTTTCGTTGGGTTTTTTAAATCTGGTTTGCTCTCTCTCTCTCTCTCCCTCTCGCCCTCGCTCTTTTTCCCCCACATTAAAATTTTTCCGAGCTAAGGTTTCGCAGTTCATTCATGAAATGTTTAGTCAACTGAAAAGTTTCGTCGAGGGAGAACTGTCGACCAATTTTCCCACGAATCCCGAGTCCCTGCCATTATCCAGTCTACAGGAGATAAAGGACTTTGAACATATTTCGAACGAAGAATTTCGGAATACCGTAAGAACTACACGTAACGACTGTTCGAAATTAAGAATTTTTACTTCCTTCCAAAATGTAATAAAGATTTTTTCTGCATCAGGTAACATACCTCGGTTCACTCGGAGGACACACGTTCATCGAGACATGCAACTAAGTTTTTAAAAACGCCGTCAAAGATTCTGTGACACGGGATGTAACGTGGCATGGCCGCAAGGAAAACGAGATCGCACTTGGTAAAACTAGGCTTGCAAAGGCCCTGTATGGTATGTTCGCGCCACATTATTTAATAATTTAATATTGTCCTCGATCGGTATAAATACACGTCTTCCACCCTTACAGAAGTACACATTCTAAAACTTCATTTCGAATGTGAACAGCTTCGGTTGCTAGGAACCGCAACTATCCGAAACCGGACTGGTCGGAATTCAGTGACGGTATGACCGATGCGCTCAGAAGCCCTAAATAACGTCATCGACGTCATTGACGTCAGGAGGGCAGCGAATCGGACGATGGAAGGTCGGATATCACCGTTGCATCTCGTTCTCATCGCAACCGTCGCATCGGAAGAGAACAGCGGCATGCCACCGCATCTAAGCCGATGGCGAACCGGAATAGACATCGACGCGACCGTCTGTCCATAGAATCGGACACCTTCAGCGACGAGTTGGACGCCCCCACTTGAATGCATCCCTCAAGGAAAAATTAATCTCTCCCTCTGTCTTTATAATTTTATGTTATCTTTTGTTCGGTACGCGCTGCTTCTGAAATTTGTTTGGCATAAACAGAAGACAAATCACGCGTAACTGGAATTGAACTATTCTCAAGTATTCTAAGTATCCAATACCTTCTTTTAGGGTTACGACTTTTGGCCACGAGAATTTCAAGGCAGTGCCTGCCCACCGGTACTCTTTTGTTGAAGGTCTCGGGTAATGTAAGGGGTAAAATGTACCAAGCTTTCGTTCCTTTCCCTCTGTAGATTTTGAAAATTCTCAAAATCTCCTATTTCCACGCATCAATATTCGAAAACATATCGTCTAAATGGATACAGCTTCTTTTTTAATTAAAAATGTATATATTCCCGCGTAAACTGTCTTTTATAGAACTTCAGTGTCAACTTTCTACGTTTAGATTTGTCAAATGTTTAAATTTGCAATATATCAATGCTCTTCGTGCTAATTTTTGTTTTCGCAATTCTAATTGAGCTCATCAAATTGCCCGCTTCGGACGTTTTGCCTTCGGAGTATTTTATAATCAACGTTTGTTGTGTGTTTCCATGGATTTTACTTAAGTGCATAGTTTTTAAGAAAGTATTGTATTTTTCGTGTGATGTGCCGAATGGATTGGGTGAATGAGTGGTTCGGATTCCACTTAAAAATGGCGGTCCCCCAACGCACGGGTGCGCGGTTTAAAACATCAGAGTTTTGCTGGTGGTTCTGTTAGGCAACTGTTAATTTAAAAGTTGCCCAGCAATATCACAAAGCTCTGGTCCTTCTACTTCGCGCCCATCTTCACCATGCGCACAAATAACAATTCGCTGGAATACCTTCCAGGGTTCAGTACATTTTTTTTGTTGATCATCGACTCTGCATTAATATTGCCCCTAATAATAGCCATGACATAACCATACTAATATTATGGTAAAAATGTGAACGTAGAAATAATGAGTATTAAAGCATGTACCGATCGCTGGAAGGCATTCAAGTTATTTGTTTTGTTTGTTTGCACGCAATACAATGCTCCTTTTTTTAACGATGGAAATACGCAAAGAAAAAGATATTGTATTGTATACATTTAAAATCTTATATAGATCATTTTAGCGTAAGCAATCAGTGGAAGCAGAAAATAAATTCGTATATTTTCCGTTTTCCATTTAATTTGTAATCAAAAGGTATTTTTTAAATGAAGGAAATGTGCGAAACGAATATATACCATCTCATACTTACCAATGCCAATATATGACAAATATATATACCGAATGTATACGAAAAACTTGTATAACTAATTTTACAGAAATTAATCAGTTAACAGTACAAACAGAGAATATTCGAATTATTCATTTGTATGTCTTCTCTAAGCACTCTTAACCGATGCAACCTGCTGCTATTAGTGAAATTCAAAATTTTCTTAGACTAAATATAATACTATATATCATTTTTTGTTTCAAGTATAATGACATGAATTATTTTTTGTTACGGTTCCCAATACAAGACACGTAATGTGCAATTTGTAAAACGTTCTGTTATATTAAAATTTCGCCGCGAGCGTCGCTAGACATTGGCCGTAAGAAATATGTAAAGATTTTGTGCAATAAAAATTTGTATGATCAAGTTATTAGTTGCTCCTTTGCAAAATCGCCTGGCGAAAACCTCTTACTAGAGGCCCATTCAAACGAATATTCTGAGGGGCTCTTATTTTCTTTCAAAAGCGTTACACTGCATTGCGGTCCAGCTGAAGGTAATGCAGAACACCATTCAGCAGTCACATACCGCAATAGCGTGCCTCGCCTATGCCGATGGGGGAACGTAAAGGCGGTTTGTGAATATGCCGGCGAGAAAGCGTTACCACATGCTTCAAATATGCCAGACGTTTGTCGATGTCGTGAGCAGCGGACCTGCTGTGTCTATGATACAATCCCGTACCTTCTTTTTGCGGGCAACGGAACGTCACAGCGTGCCTCCGTTGTGCCCTCACCTTGCTAAAATAACGCATCCCGAATTTTCCCGTTGCAATGCCGCGATAACGTGCCTTGATTGTAACGGCAACGGAGCGTCACAGCGTGCCTCCGATGTGCCCTCACCTTGCCGAAATAACGCGTTCCAAATTTCATATCGGAATGCTGCGATGACATAGCAACATGCCGCCACAACCTGCTTCGAATGTGTCTCGAATATTCTGTATTTTGGTATTGCAATATTTTCACTAGCATTCATGAGATCATACGTTATGCTATGTTTCCAGAACAGCTTAATGCGGCTGCAAATTATACCTCTTTGCCGTCACAATTTGCTTTCCCATGGCGTTATCTTGCTAATGTGTTGTCATGAAATGTCTATCTTGGAGGGTTTTCCCCTCCTCCTCAAACATCACCCGGTCTCCGCTTACGTAAAAGGACATCTGAAACAGAAAAGATACACAAAAGTAAATACCAGTAATACAACAAAAAGATCAACAAAAAAAAGGGAATGAAAATAAAAATAAGGATAAGAAAAAAATATATCGAAAAGAAAAATGTACTTACGATTAGAATTTTTTGTTCACACTCGAAGAACTGTTAATTACCTCCCTTTTTCGGGAGCATTTAACTGCCTCGTCGATGGGCGGGTCGCGGGGAATATTAACTGACGCAACACTTCAGGGCATACGATGAAAATATTACTAGGCACATATGTATTAAACAGGACAAGATACATTTAATGGAACGATTTCACAAACAGCGCATCGCGCTCGACGAATCAACTGGATTCTTGCCCCACCGACCGCATGGTGGACTCCGAGATTTCCCATCATAGCCGCACACGGCCTTTACCTCGCGACACTACGCGTCCGTCCTCGTGCTCGACCCGACTACTACTGCCTCTCGCGCCGCGCGCGTGCCATCCGCCATTATGCGGTTGGTACCCCTGCCCCTACTACTCACGGTGGCCAACCCACGATGAGTGGCACCACCGGTCGTGTGCCACACCTGGCTCTAAGAGAACGTTGAATGATTAATGAAGCTCCGACTGGATAGCGAAACTCCAGAAATCGCGAAACTATCCCCACTTTCTGACACTCACACCTTCAAGAGCAGCTAAAAAAGCTAACCCAGCATTAGGGACCCTGCAAGATACCCTTGCGCGACGAAAACGAAGCGTCGATAAATTTCGCATATTGGAAGTATGGAGAAAAGAAAATATGAAATAACCGCGATAAAAGATAGCATGAATATAATAAGCCCCAATGGATATATAAAAAAAAGGGAAAAGAGAGATATAAACAAATAAATGAATTTCCGCAAATCACATCAATAAAGCAATAAAACCATTTTACAGATTATTGATTCCGACAGTCAGGATGACTGAAGAAAGTGAGGAAATACGGGAAAAAGCAGAAATCCACGTTACATAATTTTCCTCAACCCCAGGAATTCATTATGAAGAAATGGGAAAATTGCACATAGTCAAGGAGATATGGAAACTAGCCATTCGCATGGATCTACTACCAGTAATACAAAAAGAAAAAAGAATGAGGAAAGTAATAAGGAACTTAAAATAAGTATGCCAAGAATTGCCACAGGACAGATTATGCCCTCTTCTAACGAATACTCTAGATTTTATGGAAGATAAAATGGAATCGGAAATGCAAGCAATTTACGCATCACTGGCGCAAAAGAAAGAGTACAAAAACGAGGTATAATAGATGGGTTGGGCTCAATCATTAAACCGATAACGGGAAATTTAGATACGAACGATGCATTAAAAGTAGAAAGCGAAATAACCGCGGTAATGAAAAAACAAAAAACAACTGAAGACGTGTAAAAAGAAAACTTGCAGATACAACAAGCAACAATAGGAATGTTCAATCAAACAACACATCACCTTGCGACAAACGAAGAATCACCAAGTCGTATGATAAGCAATGTACAACGGGGATTAAACAACCTGGCGATAGACATTATAGCAAGACAACAAATAGACGAACGTTTAAACGCAATCAGTGTAATAATAGAATCATTACAGAGCGATATATGTCCGTTATCAAATTTCGTAACAGGAATACCACAGGGAATAATAAATCCCGCGATACTATCGCTTAGACAAATTCAAACATATTTAAAGGAAGCACAGTTAAATCTGCCAAAAGGATTACATTTTCGAACGACAATAAAGATAGGAGATATGAACGAATTACTTGAGATATCAGAATTAGGCGCATATGGCGTGCTAAGTACACTGATCATTGTCATAAAAATTCCATTAATCACCACTAACGAATTTGATATAAACGAAGTCTATCCTCTGCCTGTTCGAGTAGAAAAGGACACGTTTCCATTTACAGAAACCTCGCTAAAAAACATCATAATCAATCAAGCTCGATAAGAATCCTTGTCGTTAACAGAGAGCGAATTATCCGAGTGTCAACATAGAAAAAATCAATACTACTGTCATCCGAAATATGCCAGACAAATAATAAGATCTGACGAATCTTGCGAACCATCAATATTCTTAGGAAAACACCCCCAAAAAGCAAACTGTAAACACCGTTTAGCGAAATTAAGAACTTTATTAGTAATCGTCTTAAAACCAGACGGAAATTGGATATATATATAGCCCCAGAGAATACCGCTCTCACGATAAATTGTAAAAACTCAGGGACGAAACACGTAACCATAATCGGAACGGGTTTGTTGGCTTTGTATGGGAAATGATCCGTCACCTCCCTAGAATTTAAGATCGGAAATTTGGAAGAAACTATCCAAGAAAAAAGGTTAGAATTTCTACCACCATTCAATTTGTCTTTTCTAAATGTAGAAAAGGAAATGCAACATTCAATATTACTGGAAAAAATTCCGCATACCGTGATTAACAGTCCCTACGAAGTAAACAAAATTGGTGAACGAATAGAAATATTGAAAACAAAATAAAACAATAATGAAGACTACATGACAATTCAAGATCACATCATAGGGAATTATGCTTTCACTGGATAAATTCCCATTGGGATAATCATATCATGTGTTATCTGCAAAATTGTACAATGTCAAAGACCCTTAGTGACGTCAATACTAAGCGGCCTTGCCGAATCAGCAGCGGAACGCCCGCAAGCTACAAAACGCAAAGCAACAGCTGATTCGCATTATCCGCGCGTCACGTTTGCTCGCAATGCGCCTCGTACGCGCACAACATAAAAAAAAGAGAAGGGAAAAGAAGAAAATATTATATGCGATACAAAACATAAAAAATGGTGAATTTCATAAAAATAATACAGCTGTAAGCAAATAGGAAATTTATGTATTACGTTGGTGTCATGTAGTAACATACAAAGAAAAAAGGAAGAATAACTGCAATTACTGTAAGCCGAGAGACTACCGAATGAAAAAATTACAGACATCCACCTGTTCGGGATGTAAGTCGCCGAAATTGGGAATTTCGTCTTCCCGTGGGGGGAGGAATCTCGTGCCCCGAAATTAGTGGAAACCTTCACTGGCACGTAGCAGCTAAATTATTGCTGTTGCACACGGTATGAAATACCGATGCATTGGTTCCGGGTAACGTAAGTCGTTAAGCCGAGCCAATTCGGCAAGTAAAATGCCGAATCAACATCGAACGTTCTAGAACGTTCAATTGGGAAAACCGAGCTTATAATTAGCCCGATAAATTATGAGAAGTCAGTCTTCGGCCAGAAGCCGGAGCGGCCAGTCTCAAGGCAAACCAAAAGAATTGTAACTTTGTTCCCTAGTTTTAAACACAAAATATAATTTGTTGAAGTTTACTACAAATCTCGAGTTGAAGTTTTACTCTTATTGGACAGAATCCCTTATCAACCCGCCTTTGAAACACTGATCCTTGCTGCTAGCAATCAGTGAAGTAAAAGGTGAACTCCCTTTGTGCCTAACGAGCCTCCACATACTCCGCGGGCACAACAATACGAACGCAAAATAATGTAATTGAAATGGTTACTTTTTTTTTCTTACAGTGCAAAGATTTAATGTTTCCCTCGTACACGTGCAGTAAGGTTATGACATAACATTTACATTGAGGAATTTACATTTCAATTCACCTGATTCGAAAGGTAAAGTGACTATTACATCAGAAATATCTGGAATCTGAAAAATGCCGAACTTATTTGACTGGTCGGGTTCTAAAAATATATTTTTAGTACTTTTTACTAATGATCCAGTCAGAAAAAGTTCTCCTGCACGAGAATTTCTTGCGCTTTCCCTTGGATTTGTGGTCGATATATTGCTCACACACATAATATTGCCATTTTTTTATTGAACAACATTATTCGGCTGCATGGATGAAATGGCCATGCCCTTTACTTGTACTTCTGAGATATTCTTTTTTTTTATCATTATATTTTCAATAACATTCCGTTGTCACACTTTTTCTTCATGGCGCGAATCTTTCTCTGATAGTTTATTAACGACTTCAGCCAATCGATTTTTGGCAGTGCGCCCGAGATGTTTCAACTCTCCAAGGTAATTTTCTGCCCAGAATGTTGATATTTCTGTTAATGGCAATTAGAAATGCTACACGTCATCTGCTATATGAATAAGATTATGCATATTCGTAATCTGCGAATCGGATCCTTAACCCTTTCAAGACGCTCTTATAAAATCGTGCGTTCAACTTTTTCAACAATATTTTCGCATGTTCAATCAATCTTACGAGACGCGGCTGATGGAACACGGTAGTGCGTTTAGTATAGTGTGACCTTTTCCGGGAGATCGCGGGATTTTTTTCATTATTTTTCTAGGATCGAAAATATCGATAACGAGCTACGCAAGATTTTTTCTCCCGGCCTGAAAGGGATATAGTGAAGGTGCAAGCTTGAAAAACTTTCGTAACAAATCATTAGCGTAGTCTGCGTCCGGCATAGCATGCTTCGGATGACATAGGGTTCGACATGCCATCGATAGAAAAAAAATGCTTGTACTAATAGGGGAAGGTGGGGTAAGACGGGGTAGCGAGGTAAGATGGGGACCATGCCAAAACCGATGATACAAAATCGCTGGAAAATTTATTTTGACGCCAT
>JAPYZJ010009753.1:0-16140 GCA_030522765.1 Ophioninae sp. B BG-2022a
GAGAACGTTCGATACGATTTTTCTGTTTTTTTTTTTTCCTTTTTTTTCTGACGATCGTTTCCTCGTTCTGTCTCCGTTTCGCGAGTTTTCCGAAATTGAGAGACTCAGGTTTGGCTTTTGAGCAAGAGGAAACGAAAACGAACCCAAACTCAGGTAGTTTTACGTTCGAACCCAAACAAACCCAAACAAGCTCATCGTCGAATCAAATGGATTTATCTTCATACTTAAACAAACCCAAACGAACCCATACAAGTTCACGTTAAAACCCAAACGAACCTGAAACAAGTTCAAGTTCAAACCCAAACAAATCGAAACAAGTTAACGTTCAAACCCAAACGAATTGAAACGAGTTCAAGTTCAAACACAAACGAACCCAAACAAGTTAACGTTCAAACCCAAACGAATTGAAACGAGTTCAAGTTCAAACCCAAACAAACCCAAACAAGTAAACGTTCAAACCCAAACAAACCCAAACAAGTAAACGTTCAAGACCAAACAAACCCAAACAAGTTGACGTTCAAACCTAAACGAACCCAAACAAGTTCATCTTCAAACCCAAACCTCAAAGAATTCGAAGTATTTTCCAAACCCAAACAAACCCAAAATAATTGGAAGGTATATCAAGAAAAGAAAAGCGCTTCTTCGCGTCAAACGATAAATCAGTGACACCGCTAGGAATTTTGTTCTTCGACGAGGACGTTTCCAGCGTTTCTCGAGGCTTCCCCAGCCAAGTGGTGCAGGGCTAATAAGTTTCGTAATAAAACGAGAGGGAATCTCGTCCCGATGACGATCACCTCGTCACGGTGTGCCAGAGCCTGGAGCGAATGACTTTGAGAGTTACAAACTCGGAAGAGAGAAAGAGAAAGAGAAAGAGGAATAGACCGATCGATTTCAGTCATTTTCCACGTGCGATTTTTTATATTTCTTGTTTATTTTATTTTTATTTTTTTTTATTTTGTATTCATTTTTGTTATGTTTTTTTGTTTATTTTATATATTTTTTTAATTTTTCATTGATTTACGTTTTGTTTAGTTTTTTATTATTTTTTATTTTTTATTTTATTTTATTATTTTTCTATTATTTTTTTGTTTATTTTAAAAAAATTTTTTATTCATTTTTGTTATGTTTTTTTGTTTATTTCTTTTTTTAATTTGTTGTTTGGGTCTGTTTGCTTTCTATTTTTTTATTTTCGTTTATTTTGTTACTCGTAAATATTATGGGAGACCATAAAATATAAATGAATCAACAAAATGTTTAATAATACGTTAACACTATCAATTATCAATTATCTATAATTATATAAATCGATGAAAATAATAAACCGAGGAAAATATAATAATCGAAACGATGCATGTATAAATCATCAGCATGGATATGCAAAAGAAGCTAAAAATATCTCCTATCACTGAATCGAACATTCGCGAGCCGGCAATTTCGCGTAATTGATTCTCGTTTCGGAAAAGTTCCCCGATCCCGATACATCGCACCAACAAACATTTTTTTGTTTTTTTTCTCCTCGTTACTCACCGATTTTCAATCTAAAATGAATTAGAAAACGAAAAAAGGAAACTTATGAATAACGAGAAATATTGCATACGCTGCGTGGGATAATTGCTCCGGACCGATTCGCCAGAGGCTGCGGATTATTAGTCCGAAGTTGGTGCGAGTGGTGGGTGGTCCGAACGATCTCTAACGTCGCGTATGGAAATCACGATCATTCGTTTTTTTTTCAATCATTTTTTCACCTCATTTTTTAACATTTATCGAAAAGTTAATTAACCTTCGTTCTTACTTGATGTATTTCGATGAAATTACCATTTTTATCATTTTTTTTGTTCATTACTTCGCACGGAATTTGATTGTTTGGGTTTTGGTGAAATTGCCATTTTTTTATTTTTTTTTTTCATGCCATGAATTCGGTTGTTTGGGTTTGTTTGGGTTTTGATGAAATTGCCATTTTTTTATTTTTTTCTTCATGCCTTCGCAGAGAATCTGGTTGTTTGGGTTTGTTTGGGTTTCGATGAAATTACCATTTTTATCGTTTTTTTTTTCATGACTTCGCACGGAATTTAGATGTTTGGGTTTGTTCGGGTTTCAATAAAATTACCATTCTTATCGTTTTTTTTATTCATTTTTTTTTGCACAACTTCGCACGGAATTTGTTTGTTTGGGTTAGTTTGGGTTTCAATAAAATTAGCATTTTTATCGTTTTTTTTTTTCATGACTTCGAACGGAATTTAGGTGTTTGGGTTTGTTTGGGTTTCAATAAAACTACAATTTTTATTGTTTTTTTTTTTTCATTTTTTTTGCACAACTTCGTACGGAATTTGTTTGTTTGGGTTGGTTTGGGTTTCGATTAAATTACCATTTTTTGCGTTTTTTTTATGACCTCGCCGGGATTTTTTTGTTTGGGTTTGTTTGGGTTTGTTTGCATAATTCCGCACAGAGTTTCGCCGTGAAGTCTGTTACGCCGATACACGCAAGGAATTATAAATAATACCGGTTCGATGATCATGTACTCGAATATATTTTTCAATATAGATCCGCGATCTATTTAACGCTCGTACTCGCGTAGCGATGCCTGTATCGCGTATTCGTGTGTGAATTATTGCGAGTGCTTCGATATTACGCGCCCGCATACTTTTCCTTGCGAAAGCTATATATCTGCATTAATTTCCCCGGAAGAAAACTGAGAGAGTGGAACTCGACGGCTTCGCGTTTGCCGTAACACGCGAATGTTACGTTTTACAATTTGCAACGAAATTTCCGAGTCACGACCAAGCGAGAGGAAAGGAAAGAGCAGGACGGAGCGAGAGAGAGAACTCTCGATATCGATGGAATAATGCGTTTGAAAAAAATTATCAATTTTGTTAATTTTTGTTATATTAATATTAAGATAATTTTTTAATATTTTTATTATTATTATTTATTATTATAATCATATTTTCTTTGTAATATTTCCAAAATATATTATTTCAAAAAAATAAACGATATACCAACAGATTATTATTTTTTAAATTATCATTATGAATTATTGATATAATTATTCGTATAGGAATTGGTGAAGATTAAAAAAAAGAAATTTATTTTTTATATTTTTTAATTCAATTAATTCAATGAATGGTTATTGAATTTATATATAATTAATTAGAATACATCATTTATTTATTTATTCATTTATGGTTTTTTTTGTGTTTGCCATTGTTACTTGTAAGTGTTTTTCTACGTATAATCCCAGTATTTCCGCAAGAATTGGTTTCTCAACTTTTTGCACGTAACGTCGTTAGGTAACGCGATGTTTCGTTGGAGTATTTGATGAAAATCTCGCTGAACAAGTAATGATTCATCAAGAAGATAGAGAGAGAGAGAGTATAATAATGTTGAGAAGAGGTCTTAATTAGCATGATTTATTGGGCGCTGCATATTTGTGCAATACGTCTGAATTAAAGTTGCCTCGTCAAAACGAACAATGGAGTAGCAAGTGCAGTAATCCGCAGTGAAAATAACAATAATAACAATAATGATAATAATATGTCAACGAGCTCATTAAATTTGTATAAAAACTCCTGATGCGAGAAATCTTTAAGAATCTCGGGGATTACCCGACATTGCTCGTGCGATAAAACAGCCCGAGCTACTCGATCGGTAATCGACTCTCTTCACTTTTTTTCAAATAGCAATCGATAAAAAAACGATTATTTTCGTTTCTAATTTTTTCATCGATTTCTCAGAATCGTTTAGATTTATTTAATCTTTAATCACAAACGAATTCGAATTGACAAAAAAGCGATGAAAGGGAAATGATAAATGACTACTTTCAGACAGGTGAGAAATCCTGTTTCGTGATTGAGATCAGTCGGTAAGTAGGATTACTTCTTAGATACCTTAGTGGCGCTGTGAACGGCCACGCCACGAACTACAATCGAATGTCAACCTACGACCTCTCTGTGTTATAATTATTATTATCGTTATTTCGACTCGCCCCGGTGCAGCGTCTGCAGAATCGCGATTTACACAGTGACAATTTTTCGTTCAATTTCGAAAGACTCAAATCGAAACGAGAGAAAATGACGTCGCTCCTCGTGCCGGAAATGCCGGCTCCCGGATTTTCCTTCGATCTCTGCCACAGGTACGTGAATTACGAATATAAATAATATTTTTCTGTTTCATCCGGCCATCAAAAACACCACTCTCATCGCCTTTCTGCAGCCCCCGACATAACCTCAACGGCGCAATAATGCTGTGTCACTTTTCCCCAACGATGTTTCTTTTCGCTTACAATTTACGTTTTTCTTTAGGAATTTTAACTACAAAATGATTTTTCTCAAAAACTTCAAGTTCAAACCCAAACAAAATGATTTTTTTCTACAATTAGCATAACGGTTAAAAAGATATCTTTTTTCTTCTCCGCTGCTCGATTTCTAATCTTGAGACGCGCTGTTGTGCCTTTCTTCCTCAAATTCTACTTTTTTCCAAAAAATTTCTTTTCATTTTCACATTTTCGAAAATTCCAACTCTCAGGTCAAAAGATCGAAAAATGAGTTTTTCGGTTTTGAAATTCTAACCTCGAATCATGATTTTGTGTTGTCTCTACAATTCGTTTTTTCCCGAAAATCTAACCTCGAATCTCCAGTTTGAACTCCAAAACTCTTTTCTCGAAATTCTATTTTTGAATCTCGATATATTTTCGTCCTTCCCATCAAACCCAAACAAACCCAAATTCATTTTTGAACGTTCCGACGTCACCAGGAACGAGGCGTTAGTCCTTAAGGGATTTTCAGCGCCGAAAGCGCAGAAGACGGGTACGACGATCGTCGGTATAATTTATAAAGACGGAGTAATCCTCGGTGCCGATACCAGGGCAACGTCGGACACCATAGTGTCCGACAAGGATTGCACGAAAATTCACTACGTCGCTCCCAACATCTAGTAAGTTCCTTCTCCGATAATATCAAATTTACCGAACGTGAAATTCCGATCCACGGAAATGAAAAAATGCTTGGAAAAAAGTTGTTGCGGCGCTGGCACAGCGGCGGACACGTTTATGACGACTCAGATGATATCGAGTCAATTGGAACTCCACCGTTTGAACACCGGACGCGTAGTTCCCGTCTCAACCGCCAATACGATGCTGAAGCAATTGCTGTTCCGTCATCAAGGTCACATCGGAGCGGCCTTGATCGTCGGTGGCGTCGACATTAACGGAGCGCACTTGTATTCCATATTTCCGCACGGCTCATCCGAGAAGTTTCACTACACGACTATGGGCTCCGGATCGCTGGCCGCTATGGCCGTCTTCGAGAACAGATGGAAGCCAGATCTTGGCGTAAGTTTCGCATTCCGATTACTCGATGAGAAAAAAAGTTTGCAGTTTCGTTACAGTAAAAATTTAACGATTCGTATTAAATCGCGATTTAATTGTCGCGAACACTGATTCCAATAAATTCTTTTACCTAATTCGATATAATTGTGAAGTGAAATATGATTCTGGACTAATAGATTTATTGGCTAACAATACGCACAAATTACAGTAAAAGAATCAAACATCAATTATTCCGTCGTATCCTCTTATTCATTTTTTATGAATATTCGATTTAATACTATTATCGATAAATTCCATCGAATGTTTTTTTCAGATTCTTTAAATATATGAATTCGGAGAAATTACTATATATGCGAATATGTAAAAATATTAAAAATCGTTATCGATTTATCGAATATCGATCGACTGACGATGATTCTTTTTTCTTTTCTCGTCACTCCTCTACCATATAATGTATTTAAACAAATAAAATATAAAGAAAAAACAAAAAGTCATTTCCGAAATCATTGAATTATTGGTTCGGAGCTTTCGTTACTTTTTGAAAATTTTGGACTTCAATTTTCTCGTACGTAAAATAATTAATTAATTAATTATTTTTCGTTTTTTTCCGTTCATTTTTTTTTGCTGAGAATCATTCTTTTTTTTGCCACCAGGAGGAGGAGGGAAAACTTTTGGTGGCCGACGCGATACGTGCCGGTATTTTCAACGATCTCGCTTCCGGTTCCAACGTCGATTTGTGCGTGATAAGAAAAACGGAAATTCGGGGTATGGACTTTGACGCGCGAGCGGTCGATTACATACGCCCTTACGAGCAATCGTGTGTAAAAGGCAAGAGAACCGGATCTTATCGTTACAAGAGGGGCACCACCGCCATTTTGACGAAAGAAGTTCGCCCGATTATCGTCGAGGAGGAAACGATTCGTAAAATCGTGCCGGAATCCATGGACACGTCCTCGTAAAAGTAAAATTTCCATCTAATTTCTATTTTTTTTTTTTTTCAAAACTCGAGCACACTCGGTGAATAAAACGATAAACGAAAAAAAATGTCACAGCGATGTTTTTCTTTTTTTTCTACGAACTTGAAAAAACCGATTTTATATTTATGACAGTTATATATTGAAATAAGTAATCGAGAAAAAAATACAGGGATTTATAAACAATCAGGGAAATTGAAAAATCCATTATTTTAACGAAAAAAAAATGATAGAGTGAAATACAAATCGAAGAGAAAACGGAAATGGAATTCACAAGATAATATCCAAACAAGTAAAAATGTGCAAAAGGAGCTTTTTTTTTGCTTTGCAAAATTATTATTTCATTTTTTTGTTCTCGTTTAGAACGAAACAAAAAAATTTTAAAACAAGAAAAACGTTATACATTTTTGGCTTTCAGGAATTATTATTTTTTTTGTAATTTGAGTTTTTTTTCTTTTAAATTCAATTTTCCTTCATTTATTTTTTAATGCTACGTTTTCCGTTTTAAAGCTACTATTTCAACGCTATTTCTTCAATCAGCCATTAAAACCTATAAAAACCGCCATAAAAAGCAAAATCGAATCGAAAAGCAATGAAGCAAAATCGAAACAAAAATCAGTGAAAAAAAAAACTCGTCGATTTGAGAGTAAAAAAATGGAATTAAAAGAGACCGGCGTTTTGTTTGAGTCTGCGTCTCCTCCACTCGGGGAGTCCCTCGAACTCGGTGGGATTCATGTTGAAAGTAGCGACGAAATCGTCGTAAGTTAGATGAATTTCTTTTCGCGATACGTCGACACCGGGTGGTAGAGAATCGGGTTCGTTTCTCAGGAGTCTCAATGGATATTTGGCGTAAGCATCGAAATTGGAAATTTTGACTTTGGCGCGTTCGTTGTCAAGGTCACAGGTTGAGCGTTGATCATCGTGGGATATTTCGCGTTTGAAAACGTCAAAGCTTCGATGATGACGTAAATGATTGTGATTCCAATTGTCGAAGAGGCCAACGAAAGTCGGAGGTTCGTGGGACTGTCTGATGATCGTTATGCAAGTGTTGCGATCACGACCAGCCGCGTGAGTGTAAAGAAAAGTCGTCGCGGCGTCCAAACACTCGCGATAAGTCCTCATCGAGGAATAATCGCCCATCCATATCCAAAGTACTCTACCAACGTCCAAAATCCACGTTGATTCCGGCAATAAACTCGCCTGGGTGAAACCCAATACTTCGCCACCATCGAATGATCCGTTACCGTTCATCCGACACTCGTACAAGTGCGCCGATGTCTCCTCGCCGTACTCCAGGGTTTCGCTTCCGTAAACGCCGCGTCCTTTAGCCGAAATAAAGACCGAACTTTATTTTCGAATTTTGAGAGATCGCCAACTTTTGGAGATTTTAGATAAAGGGGTTTCGAAAACGAGGAAGTATCGGTTTGTGTCGGGAACGGAAGTTGTCGCGTTTAGAGATGATTGGTGGAGTTTCTTGAATTTTTCTAGAATTGGCAGGGAGTTTCTAGAAGTCTTCTAGAATTGTCAGGGTGTTTCTAGAATTGGTAGAGGCTTTCTGGAAGTCTTCTAGAATTGTCAGGATGTTTCTAGAATTGGCAGCGGCTTTCTGGAAGTCTTCTAAATTTGGCAGGGTCTTTCTAGAATTGGCAGGGACTCTCTAGAAGCTTTCTAAAATTGGCAGGGTCTTTCCAAAATTGGCAGGGACTTTCTAGAAGTCTTCTAAAATTGGCAGGGTCTTTCCAAAATTGGCAGGGTCTTTCCAAAATTGGCAGGGACTTTCTAGAAGTCTTCTAAAATTGGCAGGGTCTTTCCAAAATTGGCAGGGACTTTCTAGAAGTCTTCTAAAATTGGCAGGGTCTTTCTAAAATTGGCAGGGACTATCTAGAAGTCTTCTAAAATTGGCAGGGTGTTTCTAGAATTGTCACAGAGTTTCTCGAATTCTTCTATAATTGGCTTAGAGTTTCTAGAATTTTTTTATAATTGGCTTAGAGTTTCTAGAATTTTTCTATAATTGGCTTAGAGTTTCTAGAATTTCTCTATAATTAGCTTAGAATTTCTAGGATTCTTCTAGAATTGACATGGAGTTTCTAGAATACGTCATGACCGAGAATCGAAGTTTCTCAAATTCGTCAACTTTCGAAATCAGGAAATTTTGACGAGAAAAATCCTGAAAAATAATGGATCAAGAATGAATTGACAAGTTTACCACCGAGCTGGTCCCAAAATTCTTGGTGCTCTTTGCCCTCGGCGACGAGGGGTGCGGTGCTCGGTGCCAAGCGTCGGGACGCTTCTCTCGCGTCCCCGGTGCTCCTACCGCCGCACCAGACGTAAGGCGAGGTCGAGAAGAGAATGAATACACCACCGGAGTCCAGGCTGCTCGAACGTAGCGGCCGTTCGACAGCTTTCGAGGTGTACGGGGTCGAGCCGAAAACACGAACGAGATATTTCTTCGGGGCTGAAAATAATTAACGATATTTTATTTACTTTTTTTTAAATGTCATTTGATGGTACTTTTTTTTATCGAGAGACAAAAATCCGAAAGGTAGAATCAGGGTGGAAGATAAGGAACCCAAACAAACCCAAACACACTTACGAAAGTCTTGATGCTGTCCAGCGAGAATTCGGAGTTTTCCGCCATAAATCTGCAGCAAGTGAGGCGGCTCTCTGCCCTGGGAAGCTTTGACGAGTTGGGCGTCTGTCTCCTCGGCTAAACGACAA
This sequence comes from Ophioninae sp. B BG-2022a, assembly GCA_030522765.1. Taxonomy (NCBI): domain Eukaryota; kingdom Metazoa; phylum Arthropoda; class Insecta; order Hymenoptera; family Ichneumonidae; species Ophioninae sp. B BG-2022a. The sequence goes on from JAPYZJ010009753.1 coordinate 9,016, forward strand.
GCAGCCTCGAGTGCGGTGTCTCTGTCGATCCCCGATGAATGAGCTCCCTCCCAGCAATAAATCTGTACCCGAAGAGTGTTGAAGTTCGCAAAAAAGCAATTGGAATTTTTGAAATTTCTCAAATTTTTCACAACACGACGAATATCTTGAAAAATTGCAATCGAATGAAAAAATCTTTCGGACAAAACTAACGCATCTTTTCATACTGACCACAATGCCGAAACAAAAGACACGACTTGCTTTTGAAAAACTGAAGTTGACCTTGGAATGACCTTGAAAAAAGATAAAAATGCAAAAGCCCTCAAGGTCATTACAAGCACAAACCGAAACAGTGCAACTTTTGTCGAAAGAATTTTTTTCCAAAACGTATAGTTTTCGAGATACAGGGGAAAGTGTGTTTCAAGGTCACGGCCCGGTAAACTCACGATAGTTCTTCGCCTGCGTCCTTGGCCGTATTTGTAAGACATGACGTAGCAGACCCCGGCGTAGTAGATGCCGCGATCTTCGATTTCGACGAGGCGCGGCTCGTCGCGGGTGTGAACTCGCCAGAGGGCGCGTTCGCCGCCGCCGTCGTCAACCAATTGGCACTCGGCGGCCATTTTGGGTCTCTCCGCCATGTATTCGGCTTCGAAATGCTCAGGGAGCGTGAGAGGTCTCGCGGCGGTGTTTCGATCGTGCCAGTGTTTCACGAGGGTTCTCATTTCCGGTGGTTCTTCGTTTTCGAGTACGCGGGTGACCGGTACGGCGGGACTGTAGCCTTTTTTCTTGACGAATCCGCGAGCGTTTCGAACGGCTTCGAGGCGTTCGCGGGGCTCGACTTCGCGACCGACCCAAGCCCAAACGCCGGCTTCGCCGCGATCCAAAAGGTAAACCGAGGATGAGGTTAGGTCGCGTCGAAAAATCGGCCCGGATTTCACTTCCGCTACTTTGTATTTTCCCGCCTGTTCGCTGCACTTGTAAAGCTTGAGGGCGCCAGCGGTAATAGAGTGACGATCGGTAAAGCCGATTTCTGCTATACCGACTTCCGGTAAAACAGCGCGAGTCGAAGGATCGAGATGAGCTTCGAAAATTCGCCGATCTTCGGGATCGATAGTTTTCTCGTAGCCGTCCTCGACTACGACGATCCGGTCGCCATCTCGATTGTTGTTGTTGAATATCGAGCCGCGACGCGTCTCCAAGATCGCCGCGGCGTGCCTCTTGTGAAGAGCGCTCGAGGACGAGCCGAGCCAAAGAAAGACGCGACGATGACCAACCTCGAGGATTATGACGTCACGCGACGTAAAATTGTTCCAGCTAACGCCGTCGAGCTCGGTTATAATCGGCTTCGCGATACCGGTCACCCGATGCAATCGACGACTCGTTTCGTACATAACCTCTTCACCGTTCTTGATCTCCGAGTGCCCTGGCGCGCCACGCTCGATCACGAATTCACCACGGAAATAAGCGATCAATCGGCCGGTCTCTCGACCCTCCGACTCCCGGGACAATATCGTCGCTGATACTTGCGAGTCCAATTCCGCCGCTCGCAACGCCGCGCCACCTGATATCGTCGAGTCGCAACACGAACCGATCCAGAAGTGGATCGAACGTATCGCGTTCGTCGGTTTTATATCCTTGGCCTTTGAAGTTTCAATTATTCAATGTACACGAGAGTTAGAACCGATGGCGCTTTTAATACGTTTGTGAGGTTAGGGACGTAGAATTGGTGTCAAGATAGGTTATGTACGTAGATTTCTGGTGGAAATAGGTTTGATATGTAGAATTGTATTGAAAACAGGTTAGGTACGTACATTTCTATTCAAAATAGGTTAGGTTTGTAGAATTGTGTTAAAAATAGGTTATGTACGTAGATTTCTGTTGAAAAATTCAAAATAGGTTAGGTTTGTAGAATTGTGTTAAAAATAGGTTATGTACGTAGATTTCTGTTGAAAATAGGTTCGATATGTAGAATCATATTGAAAATAGGTTAAGTACGTACATTTCTCTTCAAAATAGGTTAGGTACGTAGAATTGTGTAAAAATAGGTTAGGGACATAGAATTCCCTCGAAAATAGGTTAGATATGTAGAATTCTATTCGAAATAGGTTAGGTACGTAAAACTTTGTTCAAAATAGGTTAGATAAGATTAGGTTAGAATAGAAAAGATTCAAGGATTCACTGTCGGAGAATTACCGGTACTCCGGGATACGGAAGTGGGCCATCTTTCGAGGAGACCGCGTAGATTATGTAAGCAGACTCGGATAAAAAAATTCCCATTTTGTTTCGCGGCACGCTGATTGCTCGGAGCCCCTAATAAAGATAACACGATTTACGTAAGGATACGTCAATCATCGAAAGCAAACAAAGAAAAAAGTAATAACGCGAAACTACCTCGATTCTCCAGATGAGGAAGGCACTTTGATTTTTAGGAACGCTCCTGAAGACGTCACTTCCGGAATCGTCCGAGCACGAGCTCCTGTCATCCTGCAAACATTTTTTAAATTCGGTTTTTAGCACGTGTAAATAGAGAACTAACGAAACATGAAAAAAAAAATTTCTTTTAACCATTTTTTTTTTTCATTTCGATATAACAACCTAAAAATAATTTCTGAAATCGCGAATATTTTTCCAGGCTCCAGCTGTCGATAAAAAAAAGCTCCGAAAAAGGCTGAAAATTGAATATCAATTTTTTAAATTATAATGTCATTTTTATGGCAGAATTTCTTTTATTACTTTATTAATTTTTTTTAAATTGAATAAAGAGAAAAAAATTTTTTTTTGAGAATATATTTTTTTAACTACTTTATTAATTGAACATTTATTTTTTGGGAACCAAAAAAATTTGCAAACCCATTTTTTTTCAAGAAAAAGTGGGTTTATTAATTAATTAATTAAATGAAATTAATATGATAAATAAATGTATAAAATAAATAAATAAAATGAAGAAATAAAAATTAATATTTTGGAAAAATGATTATTTCATTGAAATTAATGTTTTTTTTAACCCAAACCCTACATTCCCTACTTCTATATTTATCCTGCTCATTTTCTTATTTTTTTTTACCTTCGTCGCTATTTCGAAGATCATCTCGGTGTCCGGCGACAGGGTATCGCTGGGAGCCGAGAAAAAGCTCCAGAATACACCCAGCTCGAACGAGTGCACGAAAAGTCGAAGTAACCAAAACGAAAAAAAAAAATTGGCCAAAATTTTACCAGCTCAAATATTGAAAAACGAAATTTTGAATAGAAAAAAAAAAGAAGAAAATGAGAAGAATAGAGGATACGAGAAAAGCACGGTCCTTGCGCGACTGACGTCCGTGGTTACCCGGTGAAAACTAGCTCATGAGAAAATCAGGAGAGACGGAGCATTATACGATCTCTCACGAGGACTTAATCGCACCGCAATGGATAAATGTGTGTACGAGTACGTACCTATACGTATATATGTATATGTATGTATATAAGTCATCCGGTCAGGTAAAATACACACTCGGATTCTATCCATGGGCATATTAATCGTCGACACACCGGAGCTTCTATGCACACACACTTTTAGCTCGGGAACAAGTAAGCCATACTGTTATAAGTACGGGAGTGAATTGAGCGCGCTATTTTACGAACGCCAAGATTCTAACCACGGAAGTGGTAATCTTGCTTCATATATACGTGTTCTTCAAAGAGAAAAAGAGAGCGAGAGGGATGATAATGATAATGATAATGACAATAATGATAATTACGATAATGATAACGATGATAATGATAATGATGATAATGATAATGATAATGATGATAATGATAATGACGATAATGATAATGATGATAATGATAATGATAATGATGATAATGATAATGATAATGATGATAATGATAATGATAATGACGATAATGATAATGATGATAATGACAATGACGATGATGATGATGATGATGATGATGATAATGGTGTTAATGATGATAATGATAGATTTTATTATGCCTTAGTTGAAAAACTTTCAGGCAATTCAAGGAAAACTAAAAATGTTAACAAAATAAAGATATAAAAATTTAACAAATTAATATATAAATTATTGTCAAGGAGGTTAATTAAGATAAATTATTAAGGAGATTAATTAAGATTAATTGAGATTAAATATTAAGGCCATTAATTAAGATTAATTGGGATTAAATATTAAGGCCATTAATTGAGACTTATTAAGATTAATTAATTAATCAATTAACTAAGATTAGCTAAAATTAATTAAGAGAAATAATTGATTATTATTAGTTAATTATTGAAGGGAGAGAGAGAAGCAAACAAAAAAGTGAAAAGAGGGTATAAGAGTACCCATGAACCGTAGAAAAAGATTAAAAAACTGGAAGAGAGATAGGGAGAGTGAACATACTCCGCAGGGAATAGCGAATAAAACTGGGAATTCTTTGAAAAAAGGGAAAGAAGGGAAACGTATAAAAAGAGGGAGATAATAGCTATAATTCGTGGAAACAAAAACGAGGGCAAAGAGAGAAGCGACTGTAGGTGAAAGAAAAAAAAAAAAATGTTAGTGCGCGCGGCTCCATCAAGTACGCGAGTTTATTACTCGTGTACTTTTACATCGTGGATATTCATGATGTGCAAAGCAGGCGATACGCTTTTACCCGGTGATGAACAACGACCGTCGTAACCTCCAGTAGCACACTTTTCGCGCAATCAGCGCACGTAGATCGACGATCGAGTGTGCGTGTACTCGAGGAGAGGCGTGTCCTGCTCATGGGGATGATTGTCATTATTATCATTACACTGATGATAAGTAACGACGATGACGATAGTGACGATGACTAAAGTGAAAATGATGATGATGATGATAATAAAAATCATTATTATTATTATGAAGATGACAATGACGATGATGATATTGATGATGATGATGATGATGATAATGATGATGACGATGATGATGATGATAATAAAAATCATTGTTAGTATTATTATTATGAAGATGACAATGACGATGATGATATTGATGATGATAATGATGATGACGATGACGATGATGATGATGATGATAATGATATTAAAAATCATTATTATTTTTATTATGAAGATGACAATGACGATGATGATATTGGTGATGATGATGATAACGATGATGACGATGATGATGATGATGATGATGATTATGATAATAAAAATCATTATTGTTATTATTATTATTATTATTATTATTATTATTATTATTATTATGAAGATGACGATGATGATATTGGTGATGATGATGATGATGATGATGATATTGATGATATTGATGATAATGATAATGACGATGATAAGTGTGATGATAATTATGTTGGTGAAGACGATTATGATGGTAATGATGATGACGATGACAATTATGTTGATGATGATGATTATTATGATGATAATGATAATGATGATGATGTTGATGATGATGATGATGATAATTATGTTGATGACGATGATTATGATAATTATGTTGATGACGATGATTATGATGATGATAATGATAATGATGATGATGATTATGATAATTATGTTGATGACGATGATTATGATGATGATAATGATAATGATGATGATGATGATGATGATAATGATAGTGACGATCGTGACGATGATTTTGACGGTGAAAAGACAATGACAGAGCTAATTTCGTGGGGGGGGGGGATAATCCTCGAGTCCACTCGGACGCGCGTCCAGTGCAGTACGCCATCGAGTAGCATCAGCGGGTCCGGGATCAATGGCGGGGGGAGAACGTTGCACTCTTCGCACGAGTGACAACGCAATAAGGATCGCGAATAAAAGTGGGCCAGCGGAACGAGGAGAACCCGGGGGCGCCGGTAAGAAAGCGGGCAAAAGGAAGAGAACGTGGCGATACTGAACTAGGCTAAAGGACGCAACACTCGTGGAAACTCAACGCTATACGAAATCGTTGATCGTCGTCGTTTCGAACTTTGCTCACGGGTTTCATCATTTTTCCAAGTATTTCAATATCACACTCATGAAAACTTAATAATCGAAACCCAAACGAACGATCCATTTATCGTCCTAACCTTAAATCTTTAAAACACTCATTTCCCATCTCAAACTCGATCCAACCCCATCAACAATTGACAAAAAAATCTTCATCATATGATTAAAAAAAAATTGCTAAAAAGTGTGAAAAATTGGAAGAGAAACTGACCCTCTTTGAAAATCCCATCGTTGAGGCTTCTTCACTTCCGGTTCCGTTTCACCGGTTCTCGGCGTTCGTTTATCACTTCCGGTTTTTCGTTAGTTGGTTTTTCCATTCGTTTATTTCTCCCACTCGCCGTCTGCTAACCCAAACAGACAGAAATGAACAAACCCAAACACAAATAAACAAACCCAAACCGAAAAAACAAACAGAAATAAACAAACCCAAACCCCAACCCAAACCGAAACAAACAAACACAAATAAACAAACCCAACCAAACCCAAACCCAAAAAAACTCAAACAATTCAACCGAAACAAACCAACCCAAATAAACCCAAACGAACCCAAACAAGACCAAATAAACCTAACAAAAACCAACCCAAACAAGACCAAATAAACCTAAACAGAACCAACCCAAACAAACCCAAATAACCGAACCCAAACAAGACCAAATAAACCTAACCAAAACCAACCCAAACAAGATCAAAAACCTAAACAGAACCAACCCAAACAAGACCAAATAAACCCAAACAGAACCAACCCAAACAAACCCAAACGAATAAAAAAAAAAAGTAAATTGACGACGCGGACCCAACACGACCGAGGAAGAGGACGAACGAGATCGGCAACACCGTCCCGGCTAACTGTTCACCGCCGACTGACACGTCTTGTATATTTTTCCAAAGTATACCAAAATAAAAGAGAAAAGGGAAGAGAGCGAGAGCGTAGAAAAAAAAAGAGAGAGAGAGAGAGAGAGAGAGAGAGAGGAGAGAAGAAACCATAGCGGTCGTCGAGTGGAAAGAGAGAGGAGCGAAAAGGCTGGTCCGGAAGTGGGCCCGGAACTCCGTTCGGCCACCCGTGACCAACAGCCCGGCTTCATGAATATCGTGGACAATAGTTGAGGGAAAACACCATCGGGGCCTTCTCGTCCCGGTCTCTGCTCGTTTATGCGGGTATAAAAAAAAAAAAAAAAAAAAAA
>JAPYZJ010009761.1:0-16355 GCA_030522765.1 Ophioninae sp. B BG-2022a
AATATATGTAAAACAAAACTATCGATAACTTAAGCGCAACTAAATGACTGATAAATAAATACGAAAAGAAATTTTTTATTTACATTGGCTTTTGTTTTAAAACACTAAAACAAAATGGTATTCCATATTTGGTTACTTTCCTCTAACTATTTAGCACACCGACAAGCGGCAGTGTCTGCATGGTGGGGGTACCGCCCCTCAGGGCACTAGCACACGTGCGTGTCACCCACCGACGTTGACCCGCTTCCGGGCGCGTCTGATTGGCTACCGTAAAAAATTAATAATAATTCAAGGGTTGATCTGGGACCCATACATGCTTATATCAATCGTCATAGAACTTCACCCCCTACTCCCCATTTCACGGATGACATTCTTAGCTGGGACACCCTGTATATATACATGTATATCCATACAGGGTGTCCCAGCTAAGAATGTCATCCCTGAAATGGGGGGTACCTAACATTTACGATGTCGTAAATGTTATTTGTTTATGGAACGTTTGGCTTTTTTTAGGGAGCGATTGCGGCCTCGATGGTATGCGCTGTTAGCTCTTTTACCTGTCCTTTCCCTTGTGTCTCTGCAAAATCTATTCGAACAATTTATTCGGTAATAATCCACCGAAAATGAGTATCACAGGTTGTAACAAATAAATGATGAAATGAATGATTAATAGTTTATAATTAATAATAATTTTTAACAATTCGGTTCAACCCGCAGCAATAACGCTTTCGCAATTTATTTGCCGTTTGCATCAAACAGCCAGGCTATCTTCTACTCTTTTTTGAGGCATGGGTTCGTACGAGACATTTCATTGACCACGAGCAATTTGGACAAACGCTTTGTTGTTAATAGATTTTCGCGTTTATTCAAAAATCTATTGGAGACAAAGCGTTTGTGGCAATTTTTCGAAACAAAATGTATGCAAATCAGTCGCGTTTCACCCATATTCACGCAAACTTCGAATAAAAAATGTCGTTTTTTTGCCGCGGAATACCGCAACAAGCATTTTTATTACGGATTGTATGGTGGTTATGCAGTGCTAGCAGCAGAGTGCTACGCTCGTGATTTTCCTTGTCGACAGCATCCCGATCGTCGAGTTTTCGATAGCCTCCATCGGAGAATGGCTCAAGAAAACTGTCTGGTTCCTCGTGGGTGGCGCGAACATGTTCTCGAAGGTCACGGGAGCGTGGATAATAATGTTTTCGCTGGGGTTGAAGATGACCTCAAGCGAGCGTCCGTCAAATTGCTAGAGTTTACCATACGAGCATGAGGACAGTTCATCGCGTTCTTTGGCAGCACCGCTTTCATACGTACCGGATGACACCAGTACATGAACTCGTGCCCGGGGAGAGTGAGATGCGAGACGAATTTTGTCGATTTTTAATTGAACAAAATGACACCGATCCTCACTTTCTTTGGAATCTTTGCTGGACCGATGAATCGGGATTTACAAGAGAAGGGATCTTCAATCAGCACAACCAACACTGGGCAGAAGTGGTGGGCAGAAGAAAATCCCTGTCGTGTCCGCAATGTCCAGCATCGCTGGCCACGGATGAACGGTTAGGGGGCCATTTTCGGCAACGAAGTCATTGTGCGGCTTCTTCCGGATCCTCTCAGGCTAATTAAAGAACATCCAAAACTTAACGAATCGAAAAAGTTTAGGAAATCATTATTAATAATTTCTTTAACTCTCCTCGTATCAGGGCGATGACTATTTTTCGTTTCCTGAATAATACTCTTCCGGACATCTTCGGGGAGGGATCTGCTGGAAGTATGACCTGGTTCCAGCAGGACGGGGCTGCTGCTCATAGCACTCTAGCTGTGGCAGGATTCTTGGATGCATCGCTCCGGGATCGATGGATCGGAAGAAGGGGCCCGGTGTGCTGGCTATCGCGGTAATCAGACGATTGCGACAGTATTTCCTATTTGATTTTTTTATCAATCTAAATTATTTTATTTTTGTGTTCACCTCCAGATTTAACACCTCTGGATTTTTTCCTTTGGGGGTACCTGAAGGAAAACGTATACGCAAAGCAGCCGCAAACTCCGGAAGAAGTTGTGGCGTACCTGCATGCCGCAATCGAGATCATCGATGAGGGACAATTCGAGCAGCTTCGTCAAAATGTTCTTCGCCGGGCGCAGCTTTGCTTGGAGCGAAACGGAGAACATTTTGAGCATCTGCTGTGAAGCACAGCGCACAACTGCCCTTTTCAGGGCCACCAATTTTCACAACGTAAACAAGGGCTGTTTGCCACTACCATCAACTTAGCCGGACAACTTAAAATAAACTTGACAAACAACTTGACGAACTTGAATATGCATATTATTTTAATCGTTTGGTGGTGATTGGTATTCCAATCAAAATACTTGGCGGTCGACCGTTTTTTGCTGTAAATAAATTATACATTTTTTAGTAAAGTTGGCCGGACCATTTCTTATTTAATCACCGATTCTATTTTATTAATTCTCAAAGGAAAGATAATTGTATGGTGGTGATTGGTAGCTGCTTTCGGATTTCTGGTAGTTAATCCCACAATTACATCGAACGAAAAACTATCCACGCATTCGTGCAGTCAATGGAGGACCGCTATTGGCCGATCATGGACCCAACGGAATGCAACACAGTCATATCCCAGTTTCTTTATGTTCCCGGATTACGTTCTAATGGGTCTCAAACAGAAGGTAATCGTGTCGTGGTGATAGGTAGCTGTTACATTTGAACATTTTGTCGCGCATCCCACAATCAAGTCGATCGAAAAACCAACCACGCATTTGCGCAGTCTATGGAGGACCGCTATTGGCCGATCATGGACCCAACGGAATGCAACACAGTCATATCACCATTTCTTTAAGAGGTGGCCGCACCCGCGACAAAACTTTGAGGCAGCCACGGTTCGCGTCGGTAAAACAAAATTAGCGCGACCTACTGCTATCTACCGCGAGACAACATTGTCGCTAGCGTCCGGGAAACCTCGACGGGCTTCGTATGTGAGTGTGAATACGCACATACTGGACATTTCAAGATGTGCAGCGCCCCGGCATTCGCCGGAACGAAATGTCACAAATGTTGGACGATGTTTTCTCGAAATCGTAAACAAATATCTACAAGTTATGGTTTCCCATGGATCTCCTAAAATGTGCACGATATAATCGTTTTTTTCGTTTTTTCCGCTCTAATTTTGTACTTTCGGCGAAAACTCGTCATATTCGTGAACGGTGGAAAATTTCCGACGAATTAGGCCGACGAGGCTCGTTTCGATCTCGGTCTTACATACAGGTCTGGAAACTGTAATGCTGGGTGTCACAAGAAATCGTGTCGCTTAGCGAAGACAAATGTTACTCTATACGCCGCCACTAGTTGTCGCTGTGATTCTGTCACCCCGCATACCTTACCTGAATAACGACGAGCAACAGAGTGAACTGTTGACAACATGTGTCACTCCACGGCCCCAAATTTTAGTTTTTTCCGCATTTTGGACACATAATTTCTAGATAAACTGGGAGTAACACTCCTTGAAAAATGGTGAAGAGGTGCGCCGTTCCGAATTGTAAATCCGGCAGTAAAACTCAAGCAAAGTGCCCGATATTTCGTGTACCGAAAGACACAGCGACGTGCAAAAAGTAGAAAGACGAACAGAAGTGGGAATTTAATTTATATATGCATTCATACTATATAACTGGTATACCTTTAAATAAAAGAAAATAAACGCGATAATATGAAAAAATAACGGGTTTGCTTCCATTTATTTATTTATTTTATCATAATAATTCACGTAACATTTCTAACGCCTTTTCCAGGCTGTTTTAAAAGTATTTCGAACTCATAATGAATATCCGGGTAGCGAACATGAAGGTAGGAGAGATAGAATAATACAAGCATGACCGAGTAGTACTGTCTCTGTCTGACTTTCGCCGCCCGCACACGTCACACCGGGTATTCCGATTATCGCGCCAGTCTCTTCAATAAGCTACCTACCCCCTCCACTCGAGTTTCCAGACCTGTATGTAAGACCGTGGTTTCGATCTAATTGGTTCTTACGGCGCCGACAACGCCACTCCTGTTTCGCGGGAATTTCTTCTCGATCATCCGATTTTAAAGATGACGATGTGCTGATTTGACGTGTGTATCGAATGTAATCTTTAATTCCAATGATAAGATAACATAATAATAAGAAAATGAACTACTTTTATGATCGAACTGCTAACGACCCCCAAACAATCACTTTTCGTTTAGGAGCTTTTAAGGTGTTACCCCCACTTGCGATTTTGAAAGAATCGATTTTTTTAATTGCATTTTTTGAAGTATAAGTATCTGAGAATACGTCGTGAAAGTTTCAAGTCGATCTGAATAAAATTGACTGAGATATAAGTGTTGGAAGAGAAGAATCCGTTGTGTAAACGACCGGCTAGTCTGCCGTCTGGTGCGCTCGACCCTCCCACGAGGCTTTCCAACACGATTACAAACCACTTGCATCAAATGTATTGGATGCCATCAGACTTATATACAACGATCTGAGTAAGGAAACTTTACTCGAAAGATGCGTCGGTGGCTTCAATCAAAATAACAACGAAAGCTTCAACCAACTTATTTGGAAAATATATTGCCGTTAGACTATTCAACGAAGGTTCAAAATCATTATTATTTCATTTGAACTCAATCGGAGTGAGCTGTCGACACACCGCGCACGATCCGCTGATAAAATGCGCGAAGCACAGCTTGCACTGGCAGAGAGACGTGCGGCCGAGAGCACTCGTGAAGGCAGAATGTTACGAAGGCAACACCAAATTTCCGTTTTGCAAGCGGCATCATCGGCGGAGCAACTTCTGTATGGGCCCGGAATAGATGACTCTATGTAAGTTTACAAAAAAAAAAACATTTTCTTCTTGCAAACTGAAATTGAAAGTTTAAACGCGTTTTTCTTAAAATGGCATTTCTGAACCAAGATTACTCGAACAGTAATGAACTGATCTTGAAATTTTGCAGGTTAATTTAGTATATAAACTTGTAGTCTTTAATCGTGGGATTTTTTTTCGAAAAAATGGCCTTTTTATAGTCAAAAAACGGCCGTTTTTTTCGTTAAAATCGAACCATTAACTTTGACGGTCCGCCATTTCGTGAAAAATTAATATTTTTAAAAATCCTTTGATTAAAGACTAGTTTATACTTATATTCGACTAAATCCATCCGCATTTTTTTTTCAGATGATCCCCTTCGCCGTAATGTTGATCACCATAAACCGTGTATATAAAAACATTATTTCATTGACGGCTACTTGCCACTAAACAATGTAATACTTTTCAATAAAAAAATTACTGAAAGTTCTTCAAGATGTGTTCTTTAAGATGGTATGTTGATCGATTAAAAAAGTTTTGTAGTTTTCTTTAAAAAAAAAATCATGAAAAAGGCCTTTTTTGGGCTACAAGTGGAGGTAACGCCTTAAAATAGAAGTAATCGGGAAGCAGAGGAGAGTGATAAGTATGCTTTCGGTTGAATCCATCGGCTGGTAATTACAGCTCTCCAGTAGATGCACCTGCATTTAGCGCGTTTTTCGATCGGCGTAGCTGTGGGATGAAATACCAAACATCCTAATGTAGCTACCTATCACCGCGAAACGATTATCATCTGTTTGAGACGTATTAATACAAAATTCGGAAGTAGTACATAAAGGAATGGAGATATGACTGTGCTGCATTCTGTTGGGTCCATAATCGGCCAATAGCGATCCCCCATTGACTGCACGAATGCGTGGATAGTTTTTCGTTCGATGTAATTTTGGGATTAACACTACCAGAAATCCGAAAGCAGCTACCAATCACCATCAGATGATTATCTTTCGTTTGAGATTCAATAGAATAAAATCGGTGATTAAATAAGAAACGGTGCGGCCAACTGTAGGAAAAAATGTATAATTTATTTAAAGGAAAAACGGTCGACCATCAAATATTTTGATTGGGATACCAACCACCACCAAACGATTAAAATGATATGCATATTGAATAATTCAAGCTGTACGGCTAAGTTTATGGTGGTCTAATTTTTCAAAGGTACGAGAAACAATCTAGAAAACGAAGCTTGCAAATGGCGTTCTATCGTAAAACGTTGATGCGAGCTTAGTAGTATGGGTACAGTTACCGACGGGGGGTTATCGGCAAGCATCCTAACTTATCATTATCCGTTAGAATAGTAACGCAACACATCCCGATAAGTAATAAATGCTACGTAGGTCGCCTCACATCTGAAGTAGCCGGGTTTTCCAATATTCTCAACGGTCGAACGAATAGTCAACGTCACGTTGATACTGATAACCTTTTGAAAATTTGTCAACTCAATCTGGTTTAATGAGTTAACAATTTTATTGTTTTTATTTTTTTACGATTTTACTTCGATGGCGCATCGGCTTTTCCTGGATCCCAAAAGTTTTTGTCTTCACCTAAGATGCGTCACTGACTTCGGGAAGCGGAAGTCAGTCGGTTCGTTATTTCTTTCCGACTAGTGCAAACACGGTGATTGCAAAAACGGTGGAAAAATTTTCGTTTTTGCGTGTCGCGCCTCGTAACATGTTCATCATCGACACTGAACGCATTACCACGCGCATTATTTAACGTCAAAGCGAGTTAAAAATGGACAACCGTGGGGGAAGCTGCGACGCGTACCTGCGTGAGTGTGACGGAGCAGGAAGTGAAAGAAGTTGATCGCGTGCATCGAGTGTCGCGTTTATGCGTCGTAAGAGTAAGTAGACCGCGTGTATTAACTTGATTTAACGCGTGGTTTAATTTTCCATCTCGCATAATACGAAGCTTTCGCACTTTACCACCGCTGTAATGAGTTTTTTTTTTCAACAATTGCAAATGGACGAAAACATTTTATCTCTAACCTCTCTTTAGGAAAGACATTTTGTTCGTGCGACAAAAATCTTTCCCATGCACGGTAAATTTTCATTTTTGAAAAATAAAAACATTGCAATCACGTATCTCATTGTAACCTCCATTTTCTTATCGTTTAGCGGTTGAAATTATAAGGTGAAAAATGAAGTTTTTGAAAAATCGTATTTTCGTGAGTTTTTGTTTTCGTTCTGACCTTGGGGCGTGGCCTCGAGGTCGGACGGGGGAGGATTAATTTTTAATATTCGTTTTCGATGAAATTATTTGACATTTGCTTAGCAAATTTCATTACATTTTTTAAGGTGTTACTGGACGGATCGGCGAGCAAAAAGGTAGTCCAAAATAGATGAATCGTGCACTTACAAGGCCACATCATGGCTTATATATTCTGCCCTAAAAATCGCTTATTAATAAGTGAATAATAATATATCGCTTAGAAATGTTAATTTTCCATTTTCAATAATTTTGATGATCCATATATTTGCTGAATCTGTGGTGGTGCGGTTCCATTAGTTTTGCAAGCATTAACGTCTGCAGAATCCGTTTTCCCACAAGTGATCGCGCTGAATCCATATATTTCTAAACACGAAATTAACAAGTGAAAAATTCTAAAATAATTCATGTATCATTATGCTGTCACGAACTGTACCTAATACCTAACAATTTCAGGAAGTTTGTCAATTTTTCAATATTTATCCAGTATTGCCTTAAATTACAAAAAACATAGTCCCAAATAAAAGGCAGGAATTATGGCTATCACTTGGGACGTTATATTTCAATTGGTTTCATTTAATGTACTTCGTGTTATTTAATTTTTGGTATTTTACCTTTTTCTTTTTGTTTTAATTTATTTCATTTTATTTCATTATTTTATTTCATTTGGGACTTGGTTTTAAAACCAAGGATCTTTAGTTCCTATTGAATTTTTTCATAGCCCAAATTTTTGTTCAAACTGCAAGCTATCAGAAATAATAGAAACGAAAGTTCTTGGCTTTCATTTAGGACTAGAATTTGGGGTATGAAAAAATTCAATAGGAACTAACGATCTTCGAAATATCAAGTTTGCTTTTCCTCAATGGGGACTTTAACGAACAAATGGAAACCATAAAAGGAACTCACAAATGAAAAAAGCAAGTAAAAATAAAAGTAAGGCGCACGAACCGTGGCTATAGCTTGACATTTTTCCACGAAAGGGGTAGTCATAATTGCGAGATTGCGAAGCAAACCAAGGACTACGAGAGGCTGCGTTCGAGAGGCGCATTTCCATAAATATGCATACATGTTTTTGGAAGTGCGAGGGGAGTCGCACGGGTGGTCCGTTTCGCGAAAAGCACCGGAACTTCATCGTGCTCGACGTCGCTTACGATGCAGATGAGTCCTTCTCCCCCTTCCTCCACCCCTCGCCGCCCAAAGCACCATCTTCACTTCGACTCTCTCGTTTCATGCTTGGTAATCAAAGCATCGACGATTACATTTTCTCCGATCTTAGGTACTTTTTCCCTTCGTGACGATGGGGGGGGGGGGGTCGCGTGTAACAGACGCGCGAGGTTCTAACGACGTTTTCCATGAGGTCTCTCGTGTACTCTCCTCAGATCGTGCAATTACTTGTCTACCTTATTCTTCCCCTTTAATAAGCATTGGGGGATTCAATGGAGATAAGGTGTTTAGGGGGAAACTCCATCGTAAATTTCACTTCGAAAAATCTTTTTTGCGTTTTTTCTGTAGTAGGAAAAATGTACACTCGGAAATATTATTTCGTAATTTACAGAAACTACGTATGTTTGGGTTTCACAGATTTTTTTTGTAATTCCAATAGCTATCCTTGATCATAACCGTTACGTTTTTTTGAAAATTACTATTCGTCGAAGCATCTTGAATTAATCTATTTCTGGTGATAACAATACTTTTTGATTCCAAATGTAGCGATATTTAGATAGATAAACAAAAGCAAGAACGGCTAGGCTTGACAATAGCCACCGCGATACAGGTTGAGGGATATTTTTTCGTTTTTTTTCGGACGAATAGTACCGTAGATTTCAGCCCCGCCGGAAGGAGGAAAATTTCCGAAGGGTGTTCGCCCTCCCATCTGTTGTACTTCAAGTAGAGTTATTTTTGTTTGTTTTTTTCTTGAATAAAAATTACGCAAATGTACTTTGGCGCACATGGAACGATGTGTATTTTCAATAGAGCCCGAAAAGCACGTTTGAACGAGTTAAAAAAAAATCACGATGAAAAGCTTTTTTTTTATCCTCGCCATGGGATCCCCCTTTAATCCTCGTTTTTCATTGGCGCGCCACGTGCGTTTTCCCCTGACTGGGAAATTCGAAAAAAGCTTGTATTTTCGTAGGGGAAAGTATCCTGGAGCGATTACGTCGTGTCTCGATAATTTCAAGAGACTAAAAATGCCATATCCGTTAGAAATTTCTTTCCCAAAATATGTATGGAATCTCCAGGATGGATAATTACCCCTCGCGCCTTCGCTGTTCACGAAAAATATGCGACACCATTTTTTTTTCTTTTACGATGGCTCCCTGTGATCCCATGTCATAATTAGTTCAACCAAGGAAAAATACATAGCGGGACGTTGTTTTTTCATATCGAGGGGAGCAGCCTCCGCGCGTTGAGCTTCCGGTAACTCCCTGCTTTTTAATTAAAGCTGACGGACTGTCGTTCTCGTTGGAAAACTAAAAATTCTGTTGTGCTCGCTGATTTAGCAGCTCCGGGCCCCGTTTTCATCGCGATCCTTGTTTTCCTACAACAATTTCTCTCGCTATATTCTTGTACAAGACGGTAACAGTTTCGCTGACGTCGCGGGTGGCGAACGCGAATAGAAGAGGTTGAGGATCGTGGGGGAAGGGGGTTGCACGTGACCGTATTCATAAAACAGAATGAACGCTGAGCAACATTTGAGACAGACCAAGGGCGAGAGAGAGAAAGGGAGGACGGGAGGAAGGGAGGGAGGGGCGAGGGCTGTCGACCCACACCTTTTGGAATATTCAGGGGTGAAAGCCTCTCGGTGTTGTCCCTGGAACGAGAAATGAGGGAACCTAGTAAAATAAATTTACGCAAGTTCGTTGAAGCTGGTACTCTATGGGGCCGCGTATATATATGTACGTGTGTGCATATTCGCGCCGTACGGACATTTGCGTGATAAATGAGCGTTTGCTCGTGACACCCTTAATGCTGCACCCGCTGGATCTGCCGAGAGGGCACCACCTAATAAAGTCGCTCGACACTGGTGCGGCCAAATCGTGCGTCGTTTCGACTTCAGAACGATTCACTCGGCATTATGTCGATTTTACGTTTCTATATATGTATGTGCATATGTATATATAGACACATATATATATATATATATATATATATAGATTCATTTGTGCATACATATACATGGTGTGGAGTAAATAGTGGTCCATTCTTAAGGATTCAATTTACCAGATAGTTAACTATAACATATTATAATTTTAAACATTTCTATTCAAATTTTTTTAAAAAAATTTCAACGTATTCATCTTTTTTCGTTACAAATTTGGCTGAATTTTCAACAATAGCCATTATTTTTTCATTTTTATTTCTGTTTTATGCTGCTGAGTAATAGAGCAATCGTGAAGAATGGGTGTGGCGTAAATAAAATACGATCCATAAAAAACAATCATTTGTCAGGAAATTTTTTTTTTGAAACCCTTCGATAAAGATGGTTAAAATTGTATGTTATAGTTAACTATCTGGTATATCGAATCCTTAATGATAAACCACTACTTGCGCCACACCCTGTATGTATATATATTTATATATACAGGGTTACTGGTAACTCGACGTATTCCTTGCAGGACATCATAGTAGAGTTAAAATGCAGCAAATTAAGTCGCCAAATGTTCTACCGAAGTTCATTAAGTTTTTATCATATAGTTGATAGTTTATATCAACATATAGTTTATATCAAGCATATAGTTTATCATAGTTGATGCCATAGCAAATATTTGTTAATAATTAAAAGTTCAAAAATGACTAAAACTTCAGCAGAGATCTTTAATCAAACAATATTTTTTTTGTAATTTTTGCTATTGCTTAATAAAAAATATTGTCTAGTACAATCAAAATACTACGCCTGATGTAAAAATTACTCGGAAAATATCCTTGTCTTACTAGCTATCCAAAAACGTGTAAAACTTAATACAAAGTCATGGACTACATTATGAATATCGTTTTTTATTTAGTACAGGAAGGAGTGCATTGCAAAAAAAGGTCAGAAAATCATTTAAAACAAGTTCGTTAACATTATTAGTAGTTTTCATCAATATCAATTTTCAATATCATATATCAAATATCGAAATTATCAATCTCACCAATCTAACGTAACTAAAAAACTACTGCACTTCGGTAGAACATTTGGTGGCTTAATATATTGCATTTTAACTCTACTATGACGTCCTGCAAGGAATGCGTCGAGTTACCAGTAACCCTGTATATGGGGAATTCCCTGCCGATTCGACCTGGGCTTGACACGTCACCTCTCCCATTTGATCCGCGATTTTTTATGTTATTGCAATAACATAAAAAATCACGGGTCTCAAAAAACGCGCGGGTAACGAAAAAAAATTGCACTATCTCTAAAAGGCACTCGAGAATTTTTTCAGTTTTTTTCGGAACGATTTAACCTCACAATATTTTTTATAAACAAAAAATTAACACAAAAATTTTAAGAATATCCTGTATCACACATTAAACACTGTAAGCGTTGAAAAAAAGTGGGCGCGCGCTACGTTTGGCCTACAACGCGCTTTTTTTTTAAAAGAAAATGAAAAAACAAAATGTAAGGGAGAAAATGAAAAAAAGTTATAGAGGTAAAAAATTGAACATGTAGACTTAACCAGATTTTTTAAAAGAATTTTTGTGTCTTGTGGTTTATCGATTTTATTTAAAAAAATGTTTTTTTTTTGCGCTGAAAGCGCGTTGTAGACCAAACGAAACGCGCGCCCACTTTTCTTCAACGCTCACAGTGTTTGATGTGTGACACAGAATTGTTGTGATTTTTTTCCGATTTTTAAATTTGGGCGTAATTTTTTGTTTATAAAAAATATTGTGAAGTCAAATAGTTTCGAAAAAATCTGAAAAAATTCTTGGGTGTCTTTCAGAGATAGTGGAATAACATGAAAAATCGTGGGTTAAATCGGAGAGGTGACGTGCCAAACCCAGGTCGAATCGGCATGGAATTCCCCATATACAGTCGTATATGCGAGACACATTTAAATAAATGAAGACATGCATGACGAATGCAGGGACAGAAACATTTATACGTGTATACAGGGTGGTCGAAGAAGTGTCATCCAAAGGTTAGGTTTAGTTGTATTGTTCTAGCTGACCCGGCGAACTTCGTACCGCCTAACAGTCAATAAATGTCGTGTTACCTTTTCTCTGAACTAATATAGGCTTTGATGAACGTAATACAATGATTCAAAATAAATATTCATATAGATAGATATATAAAAGTATTTTATTATGATGAATAATACATACAGAAAGAGAATAAAAATAAAACAAAAATTTAGTACTTCAAACATGTGTCAGAAAAAAATGATTCAATTAAACTATGTTGTGCAGCATGGGATGCACTCGGATTAACTCTTTTCATTCAAGCACCTTGTGGTAAACGACATTCTTTGTTTTTTGTCAGGCGCAAGAACAAATAAAGCAGATGGTTTGCCGACACGTGAACATGCCACGTACAATTGACCATGAGAAAAACATGCATTTTCTAGATTGAGGCCGAAATAGTCAAGGATCGGCCCTCTGATTTGTTAATCATCACGGCGAAGGCAAGACGAATCGGGAATTGAATTCGCTTAAACGCAAAGGGCATATCCGTTGGGATCATCGGAATCCTCGGAATGAGAACTTCCTTATCTTTAAATTTTCCTTTGAGTATCGACGCGTGAATCACATTGCTCATCAGTTTCCTTATTAGCAAACGCGTCCCATTGCACAGTTTTGGTTGGTTTAAATTTCTAAGTATGATGACTACCGAGCCAACCTTCAGTTGTAAATTGTGCGGTGGTAAACCAGGCACATCGAAGGAGTTTAAAAAATCAGTTGGATAGTTATTGGCTTCATTTTCGTTTGTTACACAGTCGATAGATTTGAATGAATACAGAGTACCTACGATTTGATTCTGAATTATAAAATTTAGGTCATCTACATCTTTATTTTTAGCCGCCGAAATTGCTCGCCCACTTAACCAATAAGTATTTTTGTGGTTAGCAAAGATATCCGGGAATAATTTGTTGATAAGCTCGTCTTTCGATGAGACGAAATTGCAAAAATTTGGAGGAAACGAAATCAATCCGGTCGATTTTATAGTTACGCGACGCTCTTCTTGTGCAATTTCTCGTTCTTCATCAGATAATTGACTCGCGATGATCCGTTGCTTAATTGCATTACGGCTTCGCTGGGAAAGGTTAGATCTTTTTGGACGCGGCATTGTTATTAATAGTAATACTGAATATGTACTCGCACAAAACCACACACCACAACCATAGAAAAACCACAACCTATAGAATAAATCTTAGAAATTGTTTCCGGAAATAGAAACTTTAATTTACACTGAATAAATTTATGAACGCACGCGTTAATGTTAATCTTTTTTCATTACTTCTGAACGCACGCATAACTTTCAATCCTTACTTACAGTATTTGACAGGATAGACAGCAAATGTTTGACAGGTACGAAATGAATAAACATTTAGGGTAAATGATTCATCTTTCATAATTATGTATTCGTCGAGTTTTCATTGTTTTTAACGTGTATTCTGCTATTCGGGGCGGAGACAAATCCAACGAATCAAAAACCATGCAAATTGGTCCAGCAGATCTCGAGTTATAAGTGTTGTAACAAACCCGTCTTTGTTTTATATATATAGATAGAGTGGTACGCAAATCAGCTTGATCTATTGGTGCAATTTTAAATGTCATTTCGTTTATTAAATAACGAAAAAAAATGAAGGTAACGAAAAAAAGGAGTGTGAAAGCTTTTACCTCGGACAGTAGTTACAATTGGTGAATATAACGGACGCCAATTTTCTGGCCTCCCTGTATATGTTGAGCACGAGGTTTTTTTTATAATGATCTGACATTAAGCGTGTTCGATTCGCACAGTTAACATTAATGCCTGCTCGGTGTAACTTGTTAGAGGAGCTTATCGATAAGTAGTGGAAACGTATGAACGAGGTTCCACGGTATCAGTGCGAATGATGCCTGTCGTTTAGATTAACATTTTTCGTTTATTCAATTATTCATTACTTTTATTGTTAATTGCTCAACGGTGCGTCTCATAATAATAATTCAAGTAAAAGCCCATCCAATATACATAGGTATATATTTATTTGGCTGTGTTCATAATTTCGTATGGTATAAACGGCTTTAGCTACTCTCCACTGTGGATAGAGTAGCATCGAGCTGTAAATCTCGCAAGCCTGTGCTTTCAGTATCCACTTTCCATCCCCCAGATTGAGCAAACGAGATGTCAGCCCTCTCTCTCTCTCCTTCACTGCCTTTCTCTCTTTGGTTCATTCTCTCTCCTCCTCATTGGCTCTCTCTCTCCGGCTCTCTTTTCCTCTCTCTTCCTCTCTCTCTCTCTCTCTATCTCGCTCTCTTCCTGGTTCGCTCCTCTCCCCCTCTCTCTCATTTCATCTCCCTCTGGCTGTCTCTCTCCCTATTTACCTACTGAACATTGTCGTCGCAGTCGTGTTACTATCTGTAGAGCGTTATACCGACTGCGTGTAACGCGTCGTGTAGCGGTACGCCCCGCGACACAGAAGCCTTGATATCACTCTACGCAGATTTGGAAATTGGTGTGTCCCGCGCTACTACCGAGATTACATACGCCCATGAGATGAGTATACCAGTCCCTTCTTGCCCCGCTGTCTCATTGCGCTCCCCCCTCCTCCTGATAGATACATTGAATATTCATGCCTCCTGGCAAGTTGATACAACCAGCCCAGATAAACGTATATCTTGATGCATGAATATTGAAGATCTTTGTCATCGTTGCGTCTCCTGTGCGGTCTTTCTCTCCCCCACTCGGACCCCGAACGAAATACAAATGCCCGAGTGGAGCTTTGATGCAACTGATCATTGTCGTTGCATCTCGCGATTGGACCGCAATGGCGCACTTGCGAAGGCTCGCACATTTCTCGATGCCAATAACCGAGACAGTTGGTTGTCGTTCTTCTTTGTTTTTGGGGAAACTTCGTTTTGAGAAAAATCACTTTCTCGTAACTACTCTCTTGGTAAGCCATGTTACGTTTTAACTTTTTCGATATTCAAAAAGTGCTTTCCAATATACTCGCTACTTCCGTGATCCCTCGATTTTAAAACTAGAGTGACCTTTTTTTTCTTCTTTTTCCAATTTTCCAATGAGATTTTACATTCTCATAAACGAAATACCAATTTCTACGGCGTCGTGGTGAAAATGCTGTGGCTCTTCTTTTCTTGCACACCCATGAATATATATATATGCTGCGCGATATATATATATATATATATATATATATATATATATATATATATATCAATATCGAGCAGCGCGCCAGAGAGGTTTACTCAGAAAAGTCCAATCCGAAGTGTATTGAGAGTATGAGAAGGAAAAATGAAGAGAGAAAGAGAAAGAGGGAGGAAAAGAGTGAAATAGGGGAAGGAAAAAACATCTACGTATATACATTGACCACGTATACCTCCCAAGGCGATTGTACGAAGACGTAGGTAGAAAAGAGCAAACCCATCCCATGAAATCCTCGCTGTGCATGTTTCAGAGTGAATTTGATCAAAAGGCTTCCGGGAGTCGTGATGCCTTGTGCAAATGTATAGCCTTGTAATAGGGCAGTGGCCTCCATAAGTCGTGTTCTTTCGTTTCATGTTGAATAAAAAAGTAAACAATTGATGAAGCCTTTACACTTCACGATTTCATTATTTGCAGGTTATGTATAGACGCTAATAATTATTTTGCACGTTTAATTTTAATTTTTTTAGTTACATCACATTTTATTTAAACAATTCCTTTTTTTTGGAATTCGGAAATCTTGATCTCCGAAGAGGATGCCTATAATCGGATAGAATATAAAAAGGCCCACAACTCCGTTTTTCTTATACCTGATATTATGGGACTGTTTTTATGTAAAATAGAACGAAAGATTAAGTCCTGTTTATCTTGTTGTCATAATCGAAGTATAAATATTGATAATTATTATGTTTTATTTGTAAGGACTATATTTTTTATTTCGATTATTATTTTATTTTATTGTATGTAGTGAATAAAATTAAAATTGTGTCAATGTGGTATTAATAATAATATACAATAAAACTGATCCGTTGGCATGCGAGCTAAGGCGCGGCCAGCGGATCGGGAGGTCCCGGGTTCAAATCCCGGTAGCGGTCGAGATTTTTCTTCGAAATTTTTCGATGAAACTCGTTCCGCTGCC